>JABSTQ010009925.1:0-288551 GCA_013358835.2 Ixodes persulcatus
GCGATAATCAACATAGATACACCTAATTACACGGGGGAGGTACGTGCCAAATGCGTAGAAGAACCGTTGTATGACCTCATACTGGGTAACATCCCAGGGGCTAGAAATGTGGACTGCCCGGATCCAGGGTGGCGCACGAGTACAAAGAAAATGCGTCACCAGGGAGATGAAGTGTTTGGCGAAACGTCGTCTAATTCAATGAACAGCGTCACATCGCATGCTGAGAGCGATCGACTACTCCAAGAAACCAGAGAAGAGGAGTCGTTGAATGTAGAGCAGATTCATAACGAAGTGTCATTTGCAGTAGGAGCAAGAAGAACGGGCAGAAGTGAAGAGAAACAATTGCCCCAGCTCAAGGCGCCGGTTATAGAGCTGCTAGAAGTCACAGCTCTTCAATTGACAGGGGAGCAAAAGTCGGATAAGAGTCTCCAGAGGTGTTTTAGAAGTCTGAATAAACGAGTGCGAAAATGGAGATGTGACGTAACAACGGAATACATTGTGAAGGATGATTTGTTGTTCCGTCGAGTCGAATTCAGCGACGGGGACGTGAAACACCAACTCATTGTACCAACGGTATTTAGCAAGACTGTAATGGAATTGGCTCACGATGGAATAATGTCGGGCCATCAAGGGGTAAAGAGCACGGTCGCTAGGGTAGCGGAAGAATTCTTTTGGCCTGGTATGCAAGGTGACGTGAAACGTTATATACGGTCTTGTGATGTGTGCCAACGCACTATACCGAAAGGCACCGTGAAAAAGGCCCCAATGATGAGTACGCCCATAATTGAAGAACCCTTCTACGGGTAGCGATCGATATCATTGGACCAATAACCCCGAAGTCCAGCAAGGGAAACCGATATATCTTGACAATGGTTGATGTAGCCACGAGGTACCCGGACGCCGTGGCATTGAAAACCATTGATACCCCCGCAGGTGGCAGAAGCCCTAGTCGAGATGTTCTCCCGGTACGGAGTACGTAAGGAGATTCTGAGTGATCGAGGTACGAACTTCACTTCCAATCTTATGAAAGAGATAGGACGTCTATTATCCTTTCGGCAGTTGTTAACTACGCCATATCACCCAATGTGTAATGGGCTCGTAGAGAGATTTAATGGTACCATAAAGCAAATGATGAAGAGAATGGCCCAAGAACGACCCACGGACTGGGATAGGTATATCCCAGCACCCCTCTTTGCCTATAGAGGAGTACCACAAGCGTCGCTAGGATTCGCACCATTTGAGACGTTGTACGGGCGAAATGTGAGAGGTCCTTTGACCATCCTTAAGGAGCTGTGGTCCAACAAAAGCTTAAACCAGGAGTTATAAACATCATACGGATACGTGATCGAACTCAAGGACAAACTGAAGAAAACATGTGAAGTGGCGCATGAGATCATGGCGGAGGCGCAAGCAAAACAGAAAAGGTTCTACGACCGGAAGAGCCAGGCTCGAAGGTTCGAGCCAGGGGACAGAGTGCTCATACTACTACCCAGTGGTCACAACAAACTAACCATGCAGTGGAAGGGACCGTACGAAGTTGCGAGGCGAAAAGGCGATGTAAACTACGAACTGCTGGTTGGAGACAAAAGAAAAATGTTTCACATAAACATGCTGCAAAAATACGTAGGTCGCGAAAAAAAGAATGAAAGTTGGGGTGATGGTGGTTCAGGATGAGGTTGAAGATTTAGGGGAGATCACGACGCCCAGACTAAAAAGGCAACAGGGAGCGCAGGATGTGATCATCAATCCTAAATTAAGCCAAAAGCAAAAGAAAGATCTGGCTGACGCGGTCGGGGAGTTTGAAGATATATTCTCTGACGTACCGGGCAGAACAAATGCATTGCAATGCAAACTTCGATTGATGACAGAAGAGCCGCTGTTTGTAAGGCAGTATCCGTTACCTTTTCCATCCAGGACGAAGTGGAAGAAGAAGTGGAAGAGATGCTAAGATTAAGCATCATCGAACGATCCACGTCCGCCTACAATGCACCCATAATAATGGTAAAAAAAAAACGGATGGCTCTAATAGGCTTTGTGTTGACTTTCGGAGATTGAACGCAGTCTTAGTGGCTGACGCTGAACCTATACCAAGGTCGGACGTAGTGTTTGCAAGAGTCGCCCAAAAGAAATATTTTTCTAAATTGGATCTAGCGAAAAGGTATTGGCAGATACCGATGGAAGAATCAGCCAAAGAGAAAACCGCCTTCTCTACGAGAACTGGCCTTTACCAATTCCGGTTTATGCCTTTCGGGTTGAAGACGGCTGCTGCAGTGTTTACCAAGTTGATGAGTAGAGACCGGATTTTAGGCAAATGCCTATTTTTTTCCTTGCGTTCCTATCGCCCCATTTCGATATACGAGCACGAATTGGAGGTCAAGGATGGCTTTTATGGTGGTTTTATAGTGCCTATAAATGCCTATTTTGGGTGTTGGTGCCTAAACTCCGATAAATGCCTATAAATGTCTTTTTTCTCAAATTGGCGCCTAAATCAGCACTATGTAGCGTCAAGTTTCGCTTTCGAGTGCAATTTGACACCTTTATTCATTCTACCTGGAAATATTTACTGTTCTGAAATCTATGGGTTTGAACCTGGTCCTCTTTCTAACACTCCCCCCCCCCCCCCCCTCCCTTTGCGCCGGTGCAACCGGAGCGGCGGCTTCTGCATGCTTTACGGGTGGCTTTCCCGCAGGACTTGGCGGTGGACGCACAACTCTACTCCCCAGGGGAACTATGATACCGTCAGGGCCAAAGAAAGTGATGGGGAAAAATTACGCCCACCTCCCCTCGCGGGAACCCTGGTGTGATGCAACGCATCTGGGTGATTCCATTGGTGTTTCCGTTGGGTTGATTCTCTAAAGGAACCGTCGCACTCTAAAGGAACCCAACAGACGTCAAAGGGCGCTTTGTCGCTCACTTTCTTGCTGGGAAGCTTGCGGCGCACGAGAAGACAAGGGCTTTCCTCGTGTGTTCGAAACCTTTGGAGAGAACAAATGGGGAGTCTGTAGCATTCTTTGTAAACGAATCCCTAAAGGTTCTTTACCCTACAGGAGTCGAGGCCACCAAGGTTCTGTTGCTCTACACAGACGCTGCAGCCTACACGCACAAGGCCGCTCATCTCCTGAAGGCCTTCTACCCGCAGATGCTCCATGTCACCTGCCTAGCGCATGCGCTTCATCGTGTTTGCGAGGAACTGAGGAAGCACTTCACTGACGTCAACGAGCTTATTGGTTCAGCCAAGGCCGTGTTCCTGAAGGCACCCTCTCGCGTGCGCGTCTTCAAGGAGATGCTGCCTGATGTGCCCCTTCCGCCAGGACCCGTCGTCACACGATGGGGAACGTGGCTAGAAGCTGTCGAGTACAACTGCTACTTTTCGGACATCAAGGCCGTGATCAACGGCCTTCCAATTGACGAGAGTGTTGCAGTCACAAAGGCTCAAGCTGTCCTCTCCGTGAATAGCCTTCCAGGAGACCTCGCGTATTTTTGCGCCAACTTCACGTTCTTAGCGGATTCTATCAAAAAACTTGGAAGTGCGGGAGAAACTCTTGTTACGAACGTTGCGCTAATTCTCCACGCACAGGAAAGAATCGCCACCGTTCCCGAAGGACCCGTCGCCGAAAAGGCACGTGCGAAGCTGCAAACGGTCTTGGACAAAAACAAGGGGTTTTCTGTCCTTAAAGAAGCTTCAGAAGTCCTTGCTGGTGAGCACTGTAGGATCCCAGTGTCAATTAACCCATCGAATCTTCCCAAGTATAAGTACGCACCAATCACATCTGTCGACGTCGAGCGTTCGTTCTCCGCGTACAAACTCATTCTCAGCGACAAGAGGCACAATTTTGAACCCGGAAATCTGGAGATGCTGGTAGTTACCTATTGTTTCTATAATTTTCATAGTGATTCTTAAACTAGGTTCCGCGTCCTGTCCAAACACAATTCTTAATATTTATATTTCGAATGAGCGTATGTGGATTTGGCAGAGTTGAAAGATCTTGCCTGTATAATTAAGGTACCTGTAGAAAATTGCTAAAGTTGTACGTAAGTTCTCACGTAACAACATGTTAATTTCTTAACAAACCTTGTCTATCTTGCATTTATTATTTTCTTGCTTTATTGTAATTTAATTGCGTCAGGCAGACATAACTTTGCGCTTTTATAAATCAGTATTACCATATTTCAAGTATTGTTTTCTCCTGCCTGTTTCACAATATGCGACGCTTGAGTGACTTTCGCATCTGAACATGTATGTAAGCAATGCGCTTGTGAAATTAAGCCAATTGATCGCCATTAGCCCAGAGGTATTACGGGGCAATTCCACGTCTAAGGTCAATGTATAGAACTTGTTATGAGAGAAAAATAAAGAATTGAACTGAATTGAACTGAACTGTTACTGCCATTGTGGCCTCATAGCAATGCCATTTTTGGATTTCCTGTCGTGCTTACAGTTCGCTCACGTCTTCACTTGAAATGATTAGCATTTATCTAAAAATTTATTGCGCCTATTTTATTCTTTTTAGTGCCTAAAATGTTGTTTTTGCCGCGTATTTTTGGCGCCTAAAACGTGCTTTTTTAGTGCCTAAAAATCCGGCCTCTATTGATGAGGTCCGTTCTGGAGGGGGTGCCCAATGTACATCACTACATTGACGACATTTTGGTGGCCACTGACTCGTGGGAAGAGCACTGCCAAACATTACGGCAAATTTTTGAATGTCTCAAGAGGAATCATCTCACGGTTAAGCCAAACAAATGCGAGGTTGGGTTTGACGCTATAACATTTTTAGGTCACAAGCTTGGTATGGGCCAAATCGCACCGAAGAGGGAAATAATAGAAAAAGATTCAACAAGCATCGGCGCCAACGACAAAACAACAGGTGCGAGCCTTTCTAGGTCTTACAGGTATTATAGAGAGTTCATACCCCGTTATGCAGAGATAGCAGCCCCACTTACTAACCTCACAAGGAATTGCCAAAACAACACAGTACAATGTGGCTCTGAACATGACACAAGCTTCCAAGAGCTTAAAAGAAGGCTGGCAGAACCACCCATTTTGTTAGCGCCCGATGTGTCCAGGCAATTCGTCCTGCGTACGGATGCATCAGACGAAGCTTTGGGAGCAGTGCTGTTGCAAGAGCACGAGGGCATGCTGCACCCAGTTTGTATGGCAGTAGAAAACTTAGCCCGAGCGAAAAGAAACTTTGCGGCTATAGAACGGGAATGCCTCGCACTCGTGTGGGCAATGGTAAATATGCTATTTACCTGTACGGAAAGGAATTCGTAGTTGAGACGGACCATCACCCGCTAGAATAGTTGAATAAGACGAAACTCACAACGCGAGGGTAATGAGGTGGAGTTTATCTCTGCAAGAGTTTACATTTAGGATAAAGTATATAAAAGGCAAGACATATCGGGGCGGACTACTTGAGCAGAGTTTAAAGGGGTACGGAAACAAAAATTGAAATATTCAAATTCCGTTCGGAAATGGGTCAAGCATGACGGATAATAACCTTAATTCATAATCGCACGTTTGTATTTTGAACGATTGCTATATTTTTCGTTCCAAACGGTGCACTCGAGCGAGCGCTCGAAGAGAAGCGAACGGAGGGCGCGATGCGTCATGGGATATCCGGCGCAAACAAAAACAACAAAAAAGACTCCCCGCATCCGTGACGTGGCAAGACAGGCTTGGTTATGAGCTTTGCCGTTGGTGGCGTTGTCAGCGTTGTAGTGGTGTCAATACCGTCCAGCGCGTTACACCGAGCCGTTGGAAGTGCCCGCGGGGTGACGGGCGTTTCACCTGTCGTGTGAGCGGCTTCGAAGTGTACAGCAAAGTCACACGAGCAACCCCGCGACGTGCCTCAACGAGTCCATCATGGCGTCTGGTTGACTTTCGCGCTTTCGCATTCGTGGGATGAACAGCGCGGATGAACAGTCACACTCACATGCACACAAGAAGCAAACAGACTCGCAGCGCTGACTTTCAACTCAGTTCTATATTTCTTCTTCCTCAAATCTTCAACTTCTTCACCTTTGCCGTTAATGAGAACAATTTAAATTTTTACACACCAGGAGACCAAATAGCCAATACACATTAAAAATAACTAATAATTAAATAAATCATGCAAAGACAACTAAAGAAAAGAATACTAAAAAAGTAAAAATTAAAAATTAAATTTAAAAAATAATAAAGCGAAACATTTCTCATCACTATGGGTACTTTGATGATATCTCTAGATAAACCAATTCCTTCTTTGACAAAGCTACGGATGACACACTAACACATTGTTTGTCCAACCTGGCTATTTTTCTGCTTCGATGATCGCCCGACGCCGCACTTGACCTTGGCGCCGGCCAATCAGAGCCGCCGAATTTCTCGCCGACTTTTTCGCCAAGTGTCCAGATTAGGGCCCCAGGGGGAAGCACACCCGGCGACGTCCCGAGGGTGCTACGGTCGGGTGAAACATCAGCTTGGCGGTGTGCAACCAAAGCGTCAACATCCGGCATGAACGAGGCATTCGGGCAGCGACCTGAAGTAGCCGCTGGTGGGAACGATCAACGACTTTGGCGGTGTCCCGGAGCAGAGCATCCCAGACCAGCATCAGCAACACCCAAGGAACATTACTGGGAACGACCAACGACTTCGGCGGTGTCCCGGAGCAGAGCATCCCAGACCATCATCAAGCAACACCCAAGGAACATTACTGGGAACGACCAACGACTTCGGCGGTGTCCCGGAGCAGAGCATCCCAGACCATCATCAAGAAACACGCGGAACATCACTCACCAGCAACCAAGCGCTGCTGGAAACCAGACAGCACCAAGCCCCCCAGCCACACGAGGACGGACCGAAAGTGAGACCGCTTCTGGCTTGTACATTTGTATATAACTAGAACGTTTATTATTTTTCTTTTTTTTTTAAATATATATATATCTTGATCAAAGCTCACGGTGTGACTGAATTCCTCCTTCGGCGGTTTGACCTGAACCTATAACATCACACCGTCCTTTAAAAAAGAAGCTGAAGTGGTTCCGTACTTTAAATCGTCTTAGTTTGGCCTCCAGGATATCGAATACCGAGATTATTTTTCAATGTGATGCACGGAGGCTGCAGAAAATAATTTTCAAAGCACCGCTGAAACCCCCTCCTTTCCGGACCGTTACGTTGTAAAAGGAGTTGTCGGAATCTCCGCTCTAGCGCATATTCAGCGCCCATCAAAGCTATGCACGCCCACTCTTGCTAACTTCAAATAAGTAAAAAAAAAAAAAAAAGACGTCACGACTGTTGTCAGTGCGGGGGAATATAGACGTTTCCACTGTTTACAAAAATCACAGTCCACACGTGTTAAATCACAGTCCAGAACGCGCACGTTCGTCGCTTCGGAAAGCGAGCAAATCACGCGCCATACGCACGAACACTGAAAATGGAACCTGCCAAGTGTCCTTTTTTGGAAAGGTCTATACCTGGTAAGCTTGCAACTGCACGCGCTTGGCGGCCGAAAGATTCTTTCACGACGTAACGACTGGTCGGAGGTTTTTCGTGTTTTCTCGTATTTGGTTGCATCTTCGGGGAAAACGAACATGATATTCAGATTCACTGGATAGAAATACTCTAAAATTCACCCCTATCTCGTTGTTGTTTTTTTTTTTTTTCATGACCTTCTCAGCTTCCCTTTAATTGTTTATTTTTTCACTAAGCGGCGATGTAATTAAGTTTGAATTCAATATGAACTCCGTGTTCTGCTAGAGAATCCCCCCGAGAAGTCTCAAGACAGAGGCCAGACTGAAATTTTCTGGACTAATCCAGATTTTAAAGAAAGGAAGGAAACAATTGCAAAACAGTCCAGACGGCTGAAAGACATGCGCTAAAATAGTTCCACGTAGGACGAACTATGCGTCGGTATTTATCGTAAAAGAAATCGCAAATATCCGTCCATATAGGTAGTTCGGATTTTTTTTCCCTTTTTCTTGATTTTTTTTTAACAGCTTCGAGGAAGAAACCGTCTTTCGAAAAACGCAAACGTCCTATAGTCAAGCAAATAAAAATAGAAACACAACTAAAACAAAAAAAACGCCCCCCCCCCAAAAAAAAAAATAATAATAATAATAATCGTTTATTTAAATTGTTTTGCATACAACGTCACGCTTTATATTTCTTACCTTGGGCGTTTCACTTTGATTTATCGCTCTCATTATGCGTAGCATTATTAATAGACAAGCAATCCGACGGCTTAATTTTTTGTTTTTTCCTCGCGCTCCAAATTCTATTTTTTAGAAGGTTTTTTTCTGTTTTTTTTTGTTGTTTTTTTGTCAAGAAAACGCGAAGCGGGTTTCAGATAAAAAAGAAAAAACACTAGCTGGCGCACAGAGTGACCGAAAAATGACACGAGTCTTTCGTTAGACAAAATCAACAAACGTGGATAAAGGATAAAAAAAGCAAAACAAACAGACAGAAAGAAACAAAAAGAAAACACAACTACTTTTCAGTCATTTGCGCAGCAATTAATCATTTCCAGCTGCGTGCGACCGCGTCCACATGCTTCCACTCTTTTTCACCGGAAGAACACGAACGCGCGCCACAACTTGCAATAAAAAAGCAAACATACGTAATTAGGAAACAAAAGACCGCCGAGAAATCAGGCTATTTACATGGCGAGAGGTTACGGTGCGTCCGCCTTCCTATAACGCAGCGACTTCGCAACGGCTTTTTAATTCCATTAGTTGATTAATTTCGCGTCCGAATCTCGATTAGGGATCGGACGGCGACAATGCAGCGTCGTCGTGAGGCGACCTCACCCTGCCCGCCGGGAGGCCCGCTCAATCAACGCGCTGCTCGATAGCCATCAGCAGACGTCGCCGCGTGACTGCGCGACGCCATCAGCGCGCCAACGCCCGACGCAGTCAGTCCGCTGACGCTTCGCTCCGTGCCCAGAGAATGCACCCAAACCCAGTTCCAGGCTCAAAGGGATCGTGAAAAGAACACGTATCCGCCGGATCCTAATTTCCTCGTATTTGTTAAAACCACAAAGACGTGGATTCCTAAATACTGCGGCGAAATACTGGGTCTGCATTCGATCGAGTGTACGTCCACGTGCGTAAACAGAAAGGAGCGGCTCCATCCACGACGCACCTTCCGGAGTGGACTTGGCGACAACCAACATCATGACACGTCGGCTTCTGCGACTGTCGCCACTTGGCGACCGATGCACGGGCGAGATGGGACGGTAAACAGACCAGTCGAAGACGCCTTCCAGGTACCATGCGTCACGGGGAAACGAACATCGAAGGACCCTGCTGAAACGTTCGGCCTAGATAACTGCACCGGTTAGTACTCGCAGCAGGAGCGAAAGACTATTCGTTCCAGGTATACAGACGCGCCAGGTGATCAGGGAAATCCGATGCATACATCGGGCGCCGCAAACAGCACGTATGTACGAGATCTCGGATCCGACCGGGCCGGATCCGGTATCATCGGAAATGAAAAACGACGCGCGCTTTCCGGCCGACGTGATGCGCACCCTGACCGCCGAAGCGTTCGTTCCCAGCGCGGGAAAAGACAACCGCGCACGAGCAGGGAGAAACAAGAGCGTTTCGCTCAATCGGCGGAAACGTGCCGGCGCTCGCAGATTTTCGCTCGCCACCGAACATTTTTGGCGGCAGAGACCAGGGGAGGGGAGGGGGGTGAAAAGAAAGCGAGCAGGAATCGAATTCCCGGGCGCCGAGTGCCCAAACGGGATTAGCGCGTCATTAAAATGCGCGGTATGCGGTGTCCAGAAGAAATCCATCCAAAGCCAGCACGGCTCGCATGCAAATTTGAGACTTCTACGTGAGCGACGTGCCCCGCGAATGGGCCCGACTCGGAGCATTCAAACGACCCACATAAAAAAAAAAAAAAAAAAAATTCCCTCGCTCATGGAGCGAAAGCTTGCGCTGCAGAACCCAGGATCCTGGGTTCAATCCCCACCCCTGCCCGTTTCTATCTGGATGAGAATCGTACCCGTATGCGGTCGTGTATCACTACTGCGTGATGCACGTGAAAGACCCCAGACAAGCGGTTGTACTGCACTGGCTAAATTGCTCATCTACAGCTGGGAGGCTCGTCGCCCGTTGAGGCAGACCAAGTTCTAGGCTATATAAACCTACAAACAACCCTTTTTCTTTTTCTCCCCTTCGCTCAGTCTCATTTTGTCCGTTTCCTTGTTGAGCCGCTCGCACACTCCATGCCCGAGCGAAGAGCGGTCCAAACCGTTCTCTATACATGGGTTGCACGTGACGTCATATCCTTCCTCCTTTCTGGTGGCCAAAACCTGCTGTTATACTTCGTTTCACCTTATATGCGAGCTAAGGCAAAGCTGGAAGCGCGAGCACGAAAGCTCCGTGCCTTCAGGCTTTGCTCGAGCGCGCGAGCTGGGCACAAACGCAAAAAGCGCTGGTCTCGCGCTTCTAGCTTTGGCTTCGCTCGCAGATAAAGTGAAACGAAGTATAATGAAGCTGTGCTGACTCGTTTCCGCTCACTCGCGACGCTCGTGTACTGCTCGTAGATTATGCACAGTAAAGGCTACGCTCGAGGAAGTTCGGCCACCAGAAAGGAGGACCAAATTACGTCAGTGCAACCTATGTATACCGCAATCCGTGCTCCAAACAAATGTTTTCTTTCTTTCTTTCTTTTTTTTTTTTTTAAGTAGTGTGAGGTTATTGGTACCGTATTACGGGTTTCGTTGTCCAAAATCAGGGTTGGGTATATTTCAACTTTCGGAGGCCCGCAACGACCGGACGGGGGAGCGAGAGGACAAGGCCACCTCGCTTCTAGCGAAGCCTACAAAGTAACAAAGGGAGGCTTAATTAAGGAGCGGTCTCTTTTTGTTCGATTCTGTTCCCTTTGACCAGAACCGACAAGCACCGACTCCATCATCCTGGCTTAGTAGGGAAGTTTAGCAGCTCGTTCCGACAACTCCGATAACGACACCCGATGAAGAAACGATAAATGCGCAAAGGCATCGCATCGGCACAGTGTCGCGGGTATCGTTATCCGAGTTATCGAACCGATCTACTAAAACTCCCTATTTATAGTTTTCTGTGTATTCGGTAGACACCGAAAAACCCCGAAAATTGACCCCCCTAGTCGGTTTCATCAAAATCAACCCCCCCCCCCCCCCCCCCAAAAAAAAAAAAAAAAAAACTTTTACCTGATGATGGTAAAAACCCAGAGAGACAACGAACGCTCTGACGACGTGCTTTTCGCGCAGCTTAATTAGGGAGTTTTCGTTGATGGTTTTCGCCGTCCCGCAACGCACTCCGCAACCCGCTACGATATCCGGAACTTACAGTCAAAGTTATCGGCGCGCAGGCGCAATAGCGGCTTCTTTTCTGCGGAAGGTTTAGGGGAGGGGTAAACGCGGTCTACGAACATTCCCTATTGGCTCCACTGTATGGTTGCGTCGGCTGCTGTCGGACGCGAAAGAAAACGCAGTATATTTACCCTCCTCACCTTCCTCGCCCCCTTCAGCTTCGTGCCACATGTAGGAGCAGGAACAACCCCGGCCAGAGACACGTCTTGCTGCGAGATCAGCTCCGAAACTGTCATGACGTTATTCCCCGAGCAAGTTCTCCGAACTGGTTAGTGTGTTGAGGTCACTCGTGGGTGGTGGCCCGAGGTGGATTCTCCGACAACGATGACATATCTAAAGAGGACGTGCTCTGACCAACGGAGATGGTTGTTTTATATTGTTGCCCTTTTCGAAAGAACACGCTCATTAGAATGCAGTCACACCCTCTCTCCAGCCAGCGTGTCAATGTAGTCTCTCTTTGCAGAAAGTAAGGCGAAAAACATTAGGCAGTTTTCGTATATCGTTTTCCGCCGTATCCGCATCTCTGCAGAAACGTATGCAGACACAGTGCGTACCAACCTGTTTTTGAGTGTGTGCGTGCGTGTGTGTGTGTGTGTGTGTGTGTGTGTGTGTGTGTGTTTGTGTGTGTGTGTGTGTGTGTGTTGTGTGTGTGTGTGTGTGTGTGGTGGTGGTGTGTGGGTGGGGGGGCGGGGGGGGGGACAAATTAGACACCTCCCAGGGCCGGTGCCCTTGGTATCCCTTGGGCGCCGCCGGCCAGTGTTTGCCCTGCCCAGTGGCGGCTGTTTCAGGGAGGGGGGGGGGGGGGGGCAAAACACATGCCTTGCCCCCCCCACACCCTAAGAACTGGGGGCAAGTGCCCCCTTGTCGCCCCCCTTGCCCCCCCCCCCCCCCCCCCCCCCCCGGGTTGGTACGCCGATGTGCACACAAATCTAGCGGCGAGCATTCGCAGCAGCCGCGTCTTCATTGCGGACAGCGTAGCGGAGATTGAGAAGAACGGTCTTCAAAAACTTTCTCCTGAAGCGAGGAGAATTCTGGGGATTTCCTGTAGTGGTCCTTTACTCTTTGCCTTACTTTTTTGTTTCCCACAGAATCGCTAAGGTTTCATAAGGAAATATCTTTAAAAAAGTGTACCTCAAAAGTTTAGGCCGTGATTTCCAAGATAAATTTAGCAGGGAAACACTTCCGCTAAATACTGGTCTTACCCAACATGTTCAAGATTAAGTTTTACGTAAGAAAAAGAACAACAACATATATATCGAAGGCACGCGACATTCATTTTGGCACCTATAAGTCATGCTCCCAGGCGGACACTATAAGTGCAAGGATAATCATAGTATATTTTCTTATTAACTCAAATCAATTTATTCCCCTTTTAATTACTGCAGTTATGGCATGTGTCTATATTGGAAACTTCAAGGCGGCCGTATTCCAAGACTGTTCCGTATTGTAGAGTTCTCGTAACCTGTCCGTGTTCTGAGATATGCGTCTACACATATGCAGCTCAATCCGGCTTATGAAGCATTCAAAACAGCGAAGATCGACGCAAAAGCTCTCCGGTGTGACGCAGGCTGTTGCGCGTGGCATTCCGTGTGACAACGGGACGGAGCTGATAACAGTTCCCCTTTCGCTCTCGGCTGGCGAAGAACTGTCTTCAGCCTGCGCCCTTTTGCCATACGGAATGCCATACACAACTACCTGCGCCACGCGGTTTGCTGCCGAATGCAGCTATTCCTCACGGAGGGTATGAGGAATTCGAGGTCCCGTGACCTGTTCCATGGGAAAAAAGGTACCCAGCGTTACATTCAACCGTTTTGAAAATGGCGTCGGAAAGGGCAGTCGCCTCTCCTGGAAACTAGCCATAAGATGACTCCCTCCCGTTAGTTGTGATTTGTGCAAGGACGCAACTAATGGCGAATTCCGATGGTTGTTTTGGAGCGCGTCCGGATCAGTAGATCAGATCCGAGATGGAGCATGCGATCCGAAGGGAGTCGCACCGCCTTCGGATCCCCAGTGGAACTAGAGAGTTTGGCCGATGGGTGGAGCCTGTCGCCCGATAAAACAAGAGGACTTTACGATAACTAGTAAAAATGGAGGATTTTTTGTTATCCCACTATCGAGGGCTCTGAGTGGAACATGACCACTCCTCCAGGATCGGCAGATGCGCTCCCGGAAATCACCTTCCCGGGAATTCCCTTCCCGCAGTCCCGGATCTCGAACCACATGTTTTCGCGCAAAGTTAATTATGACGTGAAAGATGCGTGTCGATAAGCATCAGCGTAGCCCGCTTGCCTCTTCATCGGAATACACGTGAACGGTGTCCAAGTACGTCTCGATTTTCGGCCTCTGCTGCGGAGGTACGAAAAAGGCAGTCCAATTCATGCGGGACATATAAGCAATCCTCGCCGTCAGTGCTACTCGAGCAGCTACTGCTGGAGGAGCTGCTCGAGCAACTTGGCGACAAACTGTCATAAGGCAGCAGCAGCAGTAAAGCGGGCGGCACTTCGAGAAAGGAAAACACGTGTGCGCGCCGAGGGCTGGCCAGGCAAGCTTCCGGTCGAATACGCCGAAATCGGCGGAGCGACTTTCCTCGGATCCGGATCGAGATCGGCAGTGGGAGCTGTACCATAACGACGAGTGGGACACGTCCATTTCGATCCCGATCACCCACTGAAATGCGTGCTCCAGAAAAGTCGATCCCGGCCCGCTCCAAAACGACCAGTGGAATTTGCCATAAGATCCTCCGGAGAAATTGTACCCCCGGCCTCAGCCGCTGTGCTGACCGCTCTGTTTTTTCTTGTTTTCATCGTGCCGCTCTGAAGTTGGTTACAAGAATTGTATACAAAATGGAGGAGGCTTCGAATGCGGTCGCCTTGAAGTTTGCAATATAAACACATGCCGTAATTACACGAATTTTACTCGTGACTTTCAGTTAATTGGGAAACTGACAAATACGATTATTCCAAAGGACACAGGCAAAGGGAAAAAAAAAAAACATTTTTTTTAAACAGCCTAGATGGAAAAAGTATGTTATAAAACAAATTTACAAAAAAGAAAGAAAATTTTTAGAGCTATATTTTCCGCGCAAAACGATTTTGTAGTTGGCGCCCGCGGGAGCCACCGCTGGTCACGTGGTAGACCGGTGCGTCGCCGCCGCCGCACGCTGAGCGTTGTGCGCCGCCGCTTCAACACGTTTCTCTACGCCGCCGCCGCCGTCGCCGCGCAAGTTCGTGGGCTCCTCCGGGGCGCCGCCGCCGTCATCTGACCGGCGAACACGTCTATCAAGTCTGCTTGCGATTTTTCAAAAGCTTCCCTTGGGCTCTAAAAGTTACTTTTTAATCTTCGTTTTATGTTGCACTTCAAACGAAGATGAATAAGTAACTTTTCGAGATCATAGGAAGCTTCCGAAAGAGCGCAAGTACCACGTGACAAATAGGGGCCAGTCACGTGATAATATGGGCCACTTTTCCGCGGCGCCCGTGGGCGCCAACTGCAAATTCGTATAGCGCCGTAAATATAGCTCTAAAAATTTTTATTTTTCGTTGTAAATTCGTTTTATGACTTCCTTTTCCCAACCCGGCTGTTTTAAAAAAAGATTTATTTTTCCCTTTGCATGTGTCCTTTAACTTAGTGTACACCTGGGAGCATAAGTACTAAAACGTATTTCGCGTATCTACCCAATATATTATTTTATTCAAAATGTGTAAAATTCAGTTATGCTTCTCCCTGCAAATAGGCAAGCCGAAACGTATAAGACGAAATAATTCTATGTCACCTTCTCCTCAGCTCTATCGTAAAAACAAAAAGTAGAAAAAAAGCCCGCTGATCTTTTTTTATTATTATTTTATATATTTATTTGCGAGCAAGGCTACCGGTGCGATAACGTGCCCGCGCGATTTTTGCCTTGTACCCGCTGCACGCACGAATGGTAACTTTGGGGCATGCACCTACTGCGCTTGTCAAGCGCTCAAGGTCTTTTTAAAATGTATAGATTGAGTGGTATTCGATGACGCTGAGCACGTTTCTAAATAGACCGATCTTACCAGTCAGTTTCACTACGCCACCCCTGCCGCAGTGCATCGGGGGAACTTCAGTCTTTCTGCACGTGCGACAACCTCGCTGGAGCTCTGCGTGGCAGTTCGACGACGGAACCATAGAGTGCCCGGTCGCAGATTTGGAGAGTGAGGATCTGATAGGAGAGAGCATTTCTCGGGGAACCTGGACGTCAGCGCACAGCTTTTACTGCGGCGAGGACCTGAAACATGGTTTTCAAACCCGAGGAGAAAAGAAGCGGTAGCGCGAGGAACACGAGGAGCACGAGCGGACATTTTATCGCTCGAGAGAAGTGTGTTTCGGCCAGGCACGTAGCCAGGATTTTGGTTCGGGGGAGGGGGGGGGGGGGGGGGGGGGGGGGGGTTACCCATGACAAAATGCCGTATGAGGGGGAGGGGGGAGAGGAGGTCCCAGCAAAATGGGAGATTTAGAAGGTTGCCTGGGCCCCATGCCCCCCCCCTGGCTACACGCCTGGTTTCGGCGCCTCGCCGCAGCCGGGCGCCCGTTACGTGGCTCTCCCGCCCACCCGATCCCGTCCGCCCGATCCAAAGGCCTCAGCCGTATTCATCCATCCATCCATCCTCTCATCCGTTGTCTGCCGCTCTACCTTTTCAATAGGGAGTATTCACTGGCGGCCATAGCTGTGTGCTCGGCTGCGGAGCGCGTGCTGAACGCGAGCCTCCACAGTTCTTTCGCCACGTGCATTCCGCACCACCAAGATTGCCGGTCTTGGCAGCCTATTAATGCGAGCTCGTTCTGAGCATGCGCTCTAAACAGTGACCTCAAATATGGCGGCCAGTGAATACCTCCTATAGACCTATCTCACAAAGCGTTCGGCGCATGCGTCACGCCGCCATAACTTTAGTTCACGAGAGGCAGACGGCGGTGCATGCAGGGGCTCGTGCCGTCTCGTGCTCCACAAGCGCAGAGCTCCAGCAAGGTTACTGCACGTGCAGAAAGACTAAAGTTCCCTCGATGCATTGCGACAGCGGTGCCGTTGTCAAACTGGCTGGTGAGATCGGTCTATTTCGGCGGCCGCTTCTCGTGGCGATCAGCCAGGCTTTGCCAGTATTAGCTGCGAGTAGGGTGCCTCAATGTCCTTCTGTTAAGGGTGATGCCACCCTTTGTAGTACCCGATGCCGACAGCACGCGCTCACGGGGAAAATACAAAGAAATCGACGAAAACAAAATGTCGCCATAGCACAGTCAGCGCCACAAGCGCGTGCAGGGACACGCTCTTGCACGCGCTTCTGAACAAAAAAAGAAAGATAAAAGTGTGGGCCAAAATGGCGAGATGTCTCCACCCTAAGCAAAGCGCACATGAAGGCACCCTAGCTGCGAGATGTTTTGGTGGCGCCCTCCTATGGTCCCCTGTTGTGACGTCATTACCTTGCGAACAAGTTCGATGGTGTTTGTATACTGAGCATGGTGGAAGCTTAAAATCATTGCTTTCTGAAACCAATACTGCAAACACCGTCAATAATTCAGTTCTTACATTCCTCTTAATTCCGTCAATGAGAAATCCTTTGCTGTCGTCATAGTCAGCATTCGGCCAATCGTGGAAGGCCGACCACAGCGACGCTTTCGATCGCGCACGTCGAGGCTATGCCTGTGTGTGTATAGCACGAGACGGCACGAGCCCTCGCATGCACGGCCGTCTGCCTTCTGTGAACTAATGTTATGGTGGCGTGCACGCATGAGCCGAACGCTTAGTGAAATTGAGTTGTGTGGATATTTATACAGCGAGTCGTTGGTCAGCCACTTTTAATGTTGCGACGAGTCACTCGCTGTAGATGAGCAATTTAGCCAGTGCAGTACAACCGCTAGCCTGGGGTCTTTAACGTGCACCACGCAGTAGTGATACACGACCGCACGCCGGTACGATGCTCATCCAGATCGAAACGGGCAGGGGTGGGGATTGAACCCAGGATCCCTGGGTTCTGCAGCGCGAGCTTTTGCTCCACGTGCTCCGAGCTGGTGTGCGCTACCCCACTCGGCCACCGATCCCCCCAACACTTAGTGAGATCGTTCTATTAATTATAACTTAATGAAAAATTTCACTTAATTAGCCCACTGATCGTTACGTAGCCCACTGATCGTTACGATTAGCCAGTTTTGTAAACGTTACCGGAAAAAAGTAATACAATACGTTACTCGTTACTTGCAAATAAAAGTAACGCGTTACGAACCTAAGTTACGTCAAGACAAAAGGAACGCGTTACCGATAAAAAGTAACGCACGTTACTTTTGCGTTACTTTTTTTTAATAATGAATTAACACGTCTTCTGTTTTGACGGTACAGGTATGCATAAGCGGCATATTTCAAGAATAATTATGTTCATGCAGAAACTGAACACACTTACCTTATCTTTTTTACAGATTCACCTAAATGAAAAATGCAAAAAACCCTCAAAAATTCACATCGCCTGGCAACAAAAACACATTTTTTTTTAGTTATGGGAAGAAGTAAAGAGTAACGTAACTAGGTTACGCGTTACTTGAAAAAAAAAGTGACGCAAGTACGTTACCCGTTAATGTTTTGAGAAAGTAACCAGCACGTTACCATGTTACCAAAATGAGGAACGTGTTACCGGTAACGCTGTTACTTGTATCGCGTTACCGCCAACACTGCGATGAGCCCCCTAAACTGTCCCCCTGGCCGTATAACTCACCTGCACAAACCGTTTAAGTGTAGCTTTCACGGCTTTTTTTTAAACAAATCTAGTTAGATAAAAAAAAAAAAAAAACAGGATGTTTTGCGTGCCTTGCAGGCAATATCAAAACGGCAAGAGCGCGCCTGTTTGGCTGTGTGCCTAGTTTGTGTACCGGGCCGTGATTTGTAGACACAGCAAAGGTCATCTTGAGGAGGCGAATGAATCTATACATGTATCTCTCTCTGCCTACCTGTTGGAGACGCCGGAGCAAAAATCATGTTTTCCCCGACCAACGCGCAGTCGTGCCGAGCTGATTGCAAAAGAAACGCTTGCCTTTTTTTTTTTTTTTTTTTCTACTATACGTGATATTACCGGTAAAACAATTCCGCATGTCACTTTTCTGTCCTTTTTCTTTCTTGTGTCTACGTGGACCGCGCGCGCACGCTTCGTCGAGTTCAGACCGGAGTGCAACGCGATAATTGGCCAGGAAATGAATTGTTGACTTCGCGTGCACGCGACTTTACCACGCGGCTTCCATGCTACGCCGATTTAATAGGCCGATCTCACTAAGCGTTCCCCGCATGCGTGCAACGCTTTGTTCACGCATGCGCAGAACGCTTAGCCACTGAAGGTATGCCCGCCCAGACCCTCAGCGGGGTTGTGGCGGGTGCAGAGGGGGCAGCGGTGGCGTAATAAAACTAACTGACTGTGAGATCGGTCTATTGCTCTTTAAAGAGCGGCATCCATCTTGGCGGACGTCCGCGTTCGACGAGAAGTGACTAATTCCGGGTCGTTTTCCTTTCCAGTTGTATAGTACATCTCCAGTCGCTTGTGAGGCTGCTGGAATAGACTCTTCTTATAGCGAATTCGGGTGGTCATTTCCCGGCAAAATATTTTGCCATATCTCCGGCAAGGGCGTTCGCGTGGTCAAAGGCTGGCGAGTGCGCGCCGTTCGGGTGGCGCTTCTCAGGCGGGTGCCGGCAATTTACCGGCACAATTTTCACCCGAGCTTCAAGAGGTCGGGCAGCTTGTCTGCCAGACTGTATCCGGTGTCGTCGTATCCGAATCGGGAAAGAGAACCAAACGAAACAATGCTCGCCGATAGCGGGTTCGAGTAGAAAACGAAGCCATTGAGACAGACACCCCTCTGTGGTCCGAGAAAAGACAGCAATAACAACGGAGATAAAGATAAAATATTTTAAAGGGAGCTTGCGTAAGATCAGTTAGCTATGGGGCACAGCGTGTTATTATACCGCTGTAAAAAAAAAAAAAATGTATTGATAGTGCTGCAGCTCGAGACTTGAACGCGCCTTACTATTTTAAAGACTGGGCCAAATGAAAATGCTTAGGATTCCAGAAAAAAAAGGTAATAACAAGAAAATGAAATATAAACAGCGACGCTGGTGAGCTTTCTGGGATTCTTGTGAGATGGCAACAGTTCATCGGGAATCTAAACAAAATATATTAAAATTTCTTTACCCACATCTCAGAGTCCGAATAAATGTTGCTGATGCCTACACCGTGCGTATTGTATCATAAAATAATCGAAGAAGAAGTTAACAAAGTTCACGCGCGACCCAGGCAAACGAAAACGCCAGTTGCCGGCGCTTTGTGTTCGGGTGGAGAGGGTCACGTGGTGCGCCGCTGGCGCGGTTTTGGTTGCCCCTGCCGCCGGCGTGGGCTCGCCGGTGATTGACCACCCGAATTCGCCATTAAGGCCCGTTCACACACATGCGTCCGTAGCGACCGGAACGACTGGAACAACCGAAACGACCGTTCCAAGGGTCTCCAACCGTCAGTTGCCATAGCGACGGAGGGACGCCCGCACGTGTTGTTCACGACGCAAGGAGTTGGAGCGAGCCCAACTTTCCCCGCTGCGTTGGAAACAACCGCAGCGACAGACCAATCACAGGTCGAGGAGAACTGATCGCGCGAGTTGCATGCCGGTCGCGGGCCGGCCAGGCCGGCTCCTTCTAGCTCCAAACATGGCGTCGCCGCGTCGGTGGTGATCGCCGACGTGGACGGCGTGGTGAAAGCTCATCGTTCCGCGTAAAAGCGCTACCCGTGACTGTGAATTTTCGTCGTGTCTCGCTATGATAACCCAGCACGTACTAGAAGGGAAGATCCACCTATTCGTGCGGCGATGTCGTGGCGGCACTCTCAAGACAGCAGAAACGCCCGTGCCGTCGTGTTTGTTTACTTCGACTACAGTGGTGCTTTCTAAGCATTTGTGTCCTCGAACATCGCCCGGATTTCTTATTTGGCGCATTTCATGCGTGTGCTCAAGTTCAAGGTATTTCTGGCGCGTACCGTATAAAGGATGCGAATTTTCACGCGTTTTCATCACCGGAGAAAAGTGATTAGTGTTAGCAATCCTGAACGCTCGCAACGTCTATCTGATCACAAAATCATATTTTTACGTTGCTATATCGCTGCTAAGATTCAGTAGTCTATTATAATCGTAGAAAAGGCGTGTGGCGAGATTTGTACTATTCGGAAAGTCGTGTATTGGTCTTGATCGTCCAAGACGGCGTACTGTATCTTTTTATTTTTTTCATCCACTGTACCCTGCAAGCCTATCATGAAAAAAAAAATAATAATAAAGCTTTAGGCTATAGAAAACTGTCTGTCTATATTTTGTTACGGGATTGAGTGGAAGTGCGTCCCCTTTTTAGAGGCGCCGCTGAAACAGCTGACGGCGGCGTAGAAGCGGTCGCCGTGCTGACGACCCGCTGCGCTTGTTGCACTGGTTGCAGGTGTGTGTACGCGCGGCGCAGAGCGGTCGTTCCGGTCGCTCCGGTTGCAACGGACGCAGTCGCATGCAACCGACGTGTGTGAACGAGCCTTTAGGGTGCCTCGATGTGCGTGGCGCCTGTGTATGAAGGCTCTCTAACTCTTTTCAACAGTGCGCGCCCTCTGGCAGCTGCTACGCCGATGTTCCGAGGCTGCCATTGTTTGGGTGCGTACTCTGAAGATTTATTTCGACAAAACAGCGCAAAAGACACTGACAAAAAAAAAAAAGAACATGCACGACAGGACAAGCGCTAACTCATAACAATCCGTCTTTTTTTTTGTAAAAAACACAAAAAAAACGCAGCGTTTGACGAGTGCAATGCAGACAAAGGCAGCTAGCCTTAGGTCTACCCACTAATCGTTCCAATCCGAGCTCAGCGTCTCCGAGCGCGCTCTCGTATTGTCCTCTCCCTCACTTTCTCGGAGCATTAGCTAAATATTAAATTTTAAATTGAAATATAGGTATTCATCCAACTTAGTTATTGTATTTTTATACTTGTTTTACATTTAAATTTGTGAGTTCATTGTTAGTTAGGTTTATTCAGTTAACTTTTCCTCGTTTATAGTTACTTTTTTTTTCGGTCCTCGAGACTGTGACAGATGCCTAATCCGACCCCTTCGTCAAAAAGTTTGGTGACCTTTGGTCTACAGACCTTTCTAAAAAAAAAAAAAAGCGTGTGGCCGGTGCCATTTTGACTGTTCGTGCGTATAGCGCGTGCTTTGCTCGCTTTCCGAAGCGACGAACACGCACGTGCTGGACTGTTAAGATCGCACGCCAGACTGCGATTTTGTAAACATTGGAATGGTCTATAGATCCTTTTGCTGTTTAGAAACATGAAATGCCGCTTGCGTCCCAAGCGACTTCCGGTCGCACCGTGTTTGCAAGCCTGTTGAGCTTGCTTATGTCACCAGTGCTAGAAAGCATAAATGCTACACGGACAATAAAGTTTGAGATTTAACGAGGGCCTTCGGCTGTACAATATTACATTTTGGAGGAGGCAAGTTGGTTTACAAGAATACTCGAAACATTTTAACAGGTCTCGCACTCCTTCGTTCCTTTGGCGTTCACTTGGAGAATTGGTGGTTCAAAGTTTCATCTACATTAATCTACATTTCTTGTAGATGTGACGTCAAAGACTGGAGCAGCGCCTGGTGGCGTTTTAAAAGGGTCTATATATGAACGAGCTGGAGTTCCTGAAAAGGGCAAGGAAGGGACAGTGCGTGCCGTAGCGAGCAGATATCATGGCTGTAAGATGCGCACGTGAATGTGGTTGTTTCCTTTCTTCTTTTCTACACGCAAAAAACGAAAAGTGGCAAGTCAGCGCTTGTATCTCTCCTTTTTCCTTGTCTTTTGCGCTGCTTTTTCATCACCACGTACAGGGGTTTTATTAGAGCAGGGATTGTGGCACTGGACAATTACTACGCCCTCTTCACGCTGCACGAGGGCATATCCCTGTTCCCCAAATTCTTCCCGATTAAAGCCACTCTAGGAACCGTATTTATTCGTGACCAGGTGACAGGTGTACGAGGCCCCTGAACCGACAGTGCCCCTGACGGGAGATGCTCGAAGCCCGAGGAAACTTTTGCCGCCTCGGCTGGCCTTGTTTCAGACACCACTCTCGTCTTCCGCTATGGTATAGACACATGCTCTTTCTTATCCAACAACCCTTTCAAATCTTGAACGCTTGGTTCCGATCTGCTCGGATAGAGTCGTGCAGCGGCAAACGCGCCCAAGCACCGCCAT
The DNA here is from genome assembly GCA_013358835.2 of Ixodes persulcatus. Classification (NCBI taxonomy): domain Eukaryota; kingdom Metazoa; phylum Arthropoda; class Arachnida; order Ixodida; family Ixodidae; genus Ixodes; species Ixodes persulcatus. Next base: position 22,578 of record JABSTQ010009925.1, read on the forward strand.
TCGCCGGGAGCAAAGGTCTCGTATATATCGATGAGCAGGTTCTCAACGTTACAGCATTCGATCGCTTTGTCGCTATATACTGTCCTAGAGCCTCCCTCCGTGAGAAGCAGGAAACGGCACGCACGACCGGTCGATGCTGCCAAAGCGCGTGGCGAGATCACCGGCAGGGCGCATGTAGGCGGCAATTAGGTTATGGCGTCGAGAGGGAGTTTATTGCGGGCCGGCCCGTCGTAAGTTTTATCAGCGCCACTTTTATGGGCAGGGCCTTCTGCGCGGAGAAACATTCCCGCTGCCGGCACGGCACAGGGATCGCCGTGAAACGCGCGGAAGACGTCGCGTTGGATACGCCGACCGGGCAGTAAAGTGTACCGACAGGTAGCGACATCTCATGCGAAATTTTCGCAACTCAGACGGTTCGTGGCCCCAATCGTTGGACCAGATCTCGAGCTCGAACGTCCGAGAGCCCTGCCCAACTGTCAGTGACGCAGCGCCCGTGCGCAATCAATTGGTGGTTAGGCCCTCCTAAAGCTGCCCCTTGTAACCACCAGTCGCGCTGACAGCAGCCAGCCGAGGCAACTTCTCCTGTTCGCTATTTGGGGCTATGAGCTGCGCGGAACGTTGACCCGTTTCTCCTGCACGGCCGAAGTTGGAGAGCAATCCGAAATACTACACATTTCCGTCTGAGCGTGACCGAGTGCTCCGTGGCCGCTTCTGACTTCTTAGGACGAGAGAAGCACGCAGGCATACTGACGCCATATATCGCGTAGCCGGAGAACACCTCCTATATGCGTATATTTCGCAGTCTTTTTTTTTCTTTTTTTTTTTTAAGCGACATTTCTTAACCGTGTGCTCAAACCATTTCCTCGTAGACAGTGCGACAATTCTGACCTCGCAAACACCGGAACGCCTTCAGCATAGTTCTAGGAGCCAACAAGCCAGCCAGAAAAGCTCACGCCGAAGGCGGAGCTTTTCGTAGTTTGTATCTCATTACAGTACAGTAATTGGTACCAACTATAAAGGTGCTTTCTCTGCTTTTCATCTTTGGCGGCATATCACTATAGTGAATTTAGTCACTTCCATTCCTCCTAGCTCATCGCCGCCGCCGACGACGTGACTGTCAGTTCTTGGCCCCTTGGAACGTTTCTTACATGCTCTCGTTAGAAAATCGGGGAGGGGGGGGGGGGGGGGGGGGGCACCATTTCGCGTGTGTGTCCCTTCGAGCGATAAATCATGACTCGCGTAATGTGCGGAAATGTTTTTGGCCACTTGCTAAGCGTCCCTCCCCTCTTTTCAGGGTCCCGCATGCGACTCCCGAGATCGGTGAAAGGGGCGCAGGTCAGACATCGGGCGAGTTGAGCAAGACCTTTGATTTGGCGACGCTCAAAGCGTGTGCGTGAAACTGTTCCGAATGTCGGCTGGGGAGCGTGCAACTGCCCGCGGGGGCAACCGCGGGTGACGTCGGGGAGATTTATGGCGAAGAGGCGATACCAGCGGAAGCCGGGCATCGGCGCTGGCGCGCGCTCGCTGGCCGCATCCCCACCGCGCGACCATGGGCGAGCGCCTGCGGACAGGTACGCTATGCCAGTGACCGTCGCAAGCGAGCTGCTCTACCCCGAGCGGCCAACTACGCGTCGCCGACGTCCGTGCTTGCTGCGCCGCTTGCTACTCCGTTTCACCTTACATGCTCGTTCACACTTGCGAAATCGCAAGCGCCTCACATGCATGCCTCACTCGATGAACGTGGCCAGACTGAATGTCGGAAAAAGCGAGCCAGATGCACAGCTTGTTTCTGTGAGATCCCGGTGATGCCGCCTACCTAGAAGATGCTATACTCCGTTGACTGATAAGCTGACAGGAAGGTGAAACCTATAAAAGCATCTCTCAAACATTTGTTTGTTCTTTTCGGGGGGGGTAGCTAAAACGCCGCACCGCGGCGCAGCTTGCCACGAAACTTGACCGTGTAGGCCCACACCCAATTATATGGTTTCACCTGACTGTCGAAGTGAGCATTATTCAAGTTAATGGGGAATTGTAGTAGACCGTTTCCGCAGCCCGCTAAACACCCGGATAGCGCTCCGTAATCCGACACAAGACCTTGAACTATGCAGATAAGGCTGGCGGCGCGCATGCGCAGCTACGGCGTTTTGTTCGGGGATACCGTAGCGGAGGAGAAAAACGGTCTACTACAATTCCCTAATGTTTCTCCATCGCGATAAAGCGGGACACACATTTTTGGGTGATTTCCCTTGCACAGGACGGCAACTCTAGCAAGTTCCGTACCCCACTAAAAAAAAAAAAACAAAAAAAAAACAGTCGCATTAAAGGGCTGGAGTAAATCAATCTATATTGGGATTTTACTAATAGCACATCGTTCAGTGGGCCAAAAGAAAAAAGGTAGAAAGTCAGAAGCCTGACTTTCGGTACGAAAATTTTGAAAACACAGCGGACTATTTCGTACCTCCTTCCCTTCGTAAGCTCTCTGCCTTTTCACTGTGATACATCCGCGGACCCCGCAGCGCAACACCGGGCACCCGCAGCGCGTCACCGGGCCCAAATGCACGTCACACGGCACCGGACCTCACTTAATCCCTTCACCCCATAGCGGGCATTGTGGTGGAAGCTACGCGCTTGCCGGACCAATCAGCCACCTCCCTCTCATCACCTGCCCTCATTATCTTCGCGTCGGTGTGCGCGAGAGAGCATGATCACGTGGCAAAAGTGTGGCTGGCCGAACGAGCACGTAGATTCCACCGCACTGTCAGCTTCGGGGTGAACGGGGTGGGGAAAGCAACTTTTGTCTGAATTTTGAGCGACGGGCTAATCTTCTAGGGGGACAATGGCTGTGTCCGGCTACACAAACGAGATGCCGAGCAAGAGGGACTCCCCTCTTTTTGTCTTCTTGAACTGTTTGGTAGAATGCGCGATTTATGAGTTGAGGAGGAAAGCTAAACAGGAAAGAGTTGGAAAAGCGTTTCATGACTCCTTTAATTTATTTCTGGGCCATGGTTGTGTGCTCCTCACGGCGCCGTTGTTGCTTACCGAAGGTTACGGCCTAGTGCCATTCTAATTACTCCAAAAAGAGACTTGCTGCTCTCATGAGCGAGAGCCCGGGCCACATGTACACCCAAGGCTAAGACCAATGCTGTGCTGCTTAGATGCAGTTTACGCAACTTTCAGCGATGGTAATACCGCGGTGTGAGAATCGCGCTCCCTAGCTCCTAGATGATTGACTTCACAATAAAGGTGCTTGCCTACCCCTTCCTGACGTGAAAAAGTAAAGGCTCGAATACTGCCCGTATACAGGGTGTTATTTTTTATTCGAAACAGATTTGTTTAAAAAAAGCCGTGAAAGTTACACTTATGCCGCTTGTGGAGGTGAGTTATACGGCCAGGGGGACATATTATAGTGGGCTAATTGTAATGATCAGTCGGCTAATTAATTAAAATTTGTTAATTAACTTTTTAATTAATAAAAATAGACATATGGTTCCAATTAGAAACTTGCTCAGCGTCATCGAAAACCCCTAAATCAGTCATTTTCAGAAAGACTTTGAGCGCGTTAGAAGCGTAGTAGTGCACTAAAGTTACCATACTTGGAGCAGGTACAAAGCTAGAGGCTGCGATTAGGCGCCCTCGCGATTTTTCCGTCTCTTATCTAGTCCCAGCCTTGTACCTGCTCCACGAGTGGTAACTTTGGTGCACTACTACGCTTCTCACGCGCTCAAAGTCTTTCTGAGTATGACTGATTTAGGGGTTTTCGATGACGCTGAGCAAGTTTCTAATTGAAACCATATGTCTATTTTTATTATTAAAAAGTTAATTAACGAATTTTAATTAATTAGCCGACTGATCATTACGATTATCCCACTATAATATGTCCCCCTGGCCGTATAACTCACCTCCACAAGCGGCATAAGTGTAACTTTCACGGCTTTGTTTAAACAAATCTGTTTCGAATAAAAAATAACACCCTGTATAGCAAGACTAGAGTTACCTACGCGTCGCAGACGCAGCCTCGTACCGCTGTTCTATACGACGATCATCCAGATGACAGCCATTTTGATAGGCACCGGTGCGCCTCTATACGTCGTGAAAGTTGCGAATACGCAGAAGCGATTAATTTCACTTATATTTCCAGCCTTTTTCTTAGCCGCTCCGACGTCACACCTCACCTGTCGCAGTGTTTCACCTTATGTTAGCGTAAGTGTCTACCAGTTTTTCTTACGCTTACGGGGCAATCAAATCTGGATTCGGCTAAAGGCTAGGGCGTGAATCATTGAAATTTGTTTACCAAAGCCAGCCGCCAGCCAACATCCCCCCCCCCCCCCTTTCCTTGCCGAAATTGGCCTGTTGACTTACTCGACAAGCTTTTCTGAATAAGATACCAGGTTGCGCGGCTGGGCCGGATCGAGGTGGTAAACCGGTCCGTCTCCGTCGTCTCCGTCCGTCCTCCCACCCCCTCAAAAAAAAAAAAAAAAAAAAATATATATATATATATATATATATATATATATATATATATATATATATATATATTTACAATGTTTACGGCACCAAAATCACAATAGGGAGTTCTAGTAGATCATTTCCACATTTCCGATAACGATACGATGCATGCGCAAAGGCATCAGCGGAGGATCGGGTATCGTTATCGGAGGTATCGGGACGGTCTACTAAAACTCCCGAGTGCCAGGCAAGGCCGCATGTGTTTGCGCTCACAGAGTGATCCAAGCTCGGGCTGTTTTCAAGTGGACGTAGAGGAAGAAGGAAAGGAAACAATGCCAGGAAAAAGGGCACTTGTCTTTGTTGTATTTCTTTCTTTCCGAAACGTTCTTGCGTGACCGCACTTGTGAAACGTTTCTCAACGAAAAATTACTCTTGACTTTTGGATATATATATATATATATATATATATATATATATATATATATATATATATATATATAAAGCTGCTCTGGACGGACATCGATGGCTTGTTTTCCTTCCAAGGCGCGTTACACCACTCTTGCCCGAAGTAGAAAAGAAAAATCTTTACCGTTTTAATTCCGGGGAGTGCGAGCAGGAAAAAGAACGCAACGCGAATCTTTCTCGCATTTTGACGGTACCAACCACCGAACGCGACAAACACGTCGCTGATTCGTGAGCGCGCCAGAAACATCGTCCTGAGTTCAAACCATGCTTGCGAATCGAGGACAACCCATCCCGTGTACGGAAGAAGAAATTCCTTTTCTTTCACCACCCAGAACATTAAAACAGAAAAAAAAAAAGAAAGGTCCGCTTTTTTTGTTGCCTTGTGGAACTTGTAAGTTGCTGATTTTTGATTGATTGGCGTATTTTAAATAGTCCTCGGATCATGTGTCAGCGTGGGTCACAACCATGTCCGGCGGACATTAACGTTGCTGCAATCGCGAAGTGTTTGGTGAGAGCGGCAGTGAGAGTACTGCCTCTTTTCTTTCTCGATTTAACTCGAACAATGGTAAACAAACTAGCCTGTTTGAAATGATCGCCGAGGAGATGCTGAATGTTCACTTCTCCACAGCAGCTCTAATCTATGTAATCACGGTAAAGGAGGCGAGTGGGGGGCAGAACTCAACGCAGACTTGTACACGGTACTAATTACAACGAAAAATCGGATTAGCAGTTTGGGACCGGTCAAATTGTTCTGAGAGCTTTAAGCTGCCATGTCCTCCACCTGCATTGTATAGGAGGTATTCGCTCATCTTGAACCAATACCTTACGGGAAAGGAAATGACTCGCCGCGGTCAAAGGCGCGATAAGTGCTGTGCAGGGTTAGCTGAGCTCTGGTGGGTTGAAAAACAAGCAGTTACGAGTGGAACTTGATCAAATAATTCTTTATTTCGTACCGAACGTCATACGTGATCAGCGCAAGAAGGCAAGAATAAAAATATCCGCCAATCGCCGCGCCGAAAGGCTCTGCTGAAGCCACCGATCGACGTTGACAAACGGGAAGCACTCGGTTAAATTCGATGTTACCGAGCGACCAGCTTCTAACAGATGGCCGTGCATTATTCTTGTTGTTGCGTCAATAACTCACAAAACTAACATCTATGGGAGGGACGACGTCCAAAATTAGCAATATGCAAGCGTTCAAAATTAAAACGTATACATAAAAAAAAAACTTTTTGCAGTGTTTGTTTTTTCTTACGGATACCGTTATTAGTGTTTACGGGGACACATACCTGAATTAGAAATCGATGATCGGTCAGATAGTAAAATAGGCTGCACTGCGTAGGCCGCGTGAATGTACACTTAGCGCATATTGTTTTGACTTTATAATCGCAAACGAGAGCGCCTGTCGATGCGAAGGGATAGCAAGTAATCGCTGCACGGCCCAGGTAATCGCATTTTTCCAATTTACCTTCGAAACGTCATTGAGCTGCGCCCACGCTCAGGGTGCCCCGAGACCAGGCACGTAATCCGGGGCGGGGGCCCGGGTTTCCTTTCGAAATCTTCTATTTTGCTGGGGCCTCCTCACCCCCTCTGTCTCATAGAGTTTTTTTTTTTTTTTTTTTGTCATGGGCGCCCCCCCTTCCCCTCTTTCCTTTCCCCTCCCCTCCCTTCCCTTCCCTTCCCTCCCCTTAATTTCACAATTTTTTATTTCACACACAAAATGCTGTAACATTTTAGATCTGTTTAAACATGAGAGTGCGACGCGAGCGGTCGACCGGTCGTGTCCGCCTGCGTTGCATCGGCAAGAGATGTCTCGTGTACTGACCTTCGCACAACGTACCTTCGCCGCGAAACGTTCGCCCGTCGCAAGCATCAAGTTGCCGGTGATCGTGGCCCACCTTACTGGGTTTTCCGAACCGAGTGCAATGTCGTCCTGAATTGAAAATTGCAGTCGCGAGGATGCCGCCGACGCCGCGCTCACGACGCCACCAAAGCGGCCGCAGCCATCAACCATGGTCCTGGGAGCCGCCAATTTTTAACTCTGCTCGTCTTGGCTCTTTGCGTACGCACGCAATTTCCGAAAAATAGCGTCCGCTAATATAGCGCACGCAAAGCGCAAAACGTGGTTAACGTTCGGCGCATGCGCAGGTGCAACGACGCTATTCTTTGCGTACGCAAAGCTTTAGCGTGCGCTATTCTAAAACTCCCTACTGTTCTGAAAAAAGTAACGAGTACGTTACATGTAAAAAGAAAGTAACGCGTTACTGGTAACACCGTTACTTGTAACGCGCTACCGCCAACACTACAGTTTTAGTATAGCGTGCTGGCTCTTACGTACGCAATACGCAATAGTATAGCGTACGCTAAAAACTACCTGCTCAGACCGATTTTAGTTGTGTGTTCCGTAAAGGTATGACTTCTCTAATAGTAAAGACAATCCTTACAATTCTGTCCTTGGAACTGTTAGTGATTTCATTTTGTCGTGGAAGAGGTGGACGAGTTCGAATATCTTTCATCTTCTTTGATTTCTGAGCTGGATTACTCGCCAAGAGGCCGCTGAGGCTCCGCAGGCCTAGGGTGTCGCATTTTGCCGTGAGGATCCAGCCTGTTGGTCCTTCACACCAGGGGTCTCATCTGATACGGAAGCAGGGCCCAGAGACGCAGACTTCTTGGACTTTTTCTTTGTCTTCTTTGGTTGGGGGCGGTCCCCGAGATGAGGCATCATCATCATTTGAAATGAGGGCCGGAAAGTCACCTGGAGCTGCTGTGAAAAGTGTTGCTTCTTTCCTTGGTTATGGGCCTCGAAAGAACGTCTTTGGACGTGATAATGCTGAAAGTCGTACCTTGTAGTTTGCGTAGTCTGCAGGGTGTGGACCCCTGCAGTTGGCGCATTTGGCGTGCGTCTCTTTTGAGCGAGTTGTTATGTGGTGTTGACCTCCACATTTCTTGCACTTGGTTTCTCCTATGCAGTATTTCGCAACGTGGCCAATGACTTGGCACTTCAAGCAGCTGGTGGTGCCACCACGTGTTCAGTTACGTTCTGTCTTGTAAAGCCCAGATTTATTTGGGCTGGTTTCTCGGTGTTCAAATGGAAGGTTACGCAAACCTTATCTGTCGGTGTAGCTGGGGCTCCTGGTTGACAAGTGTCTCTGAAAGAGACGTCGGACAGCGATAACTCCCTCAGGTGCAGGGTAATGCAACAACTAAGTGTCGGAGTACCACCGGGAAACGCCCTTGATAAGCCCGTAATTCTGAAGGTAAATGGTGGACACGGAGGCTTCCATTTTCAGCAGTCGATTGGCGGCGTCCTGTTCGGCGACTTCGATGCGAAGTCCTCCGCGTGCTGTGAAATGATGGCGCAATACCTTTCCGCCTGCAGTTGCACTGATAGCAATGCTTAGGTGCAAAAAAGTTCCGCTGCTGTATGCGTGGCAAGTTTCCTGCTTTGGAACAAGAAGTACTGATACTCCAGTGCTTCCCTCGCTGCGATGTTCCAAGAGGATAGAGCCGTCTACGTTGCAAGGCGAGTCATCCAATTACCTCACCATCGTCGCGAACATCGGCGATAATCGTGGATTCTGAGCAGATGCTTTCATCGTCTCCGTCTTCTTTTAGAGCGGAAACGCCCGTTTCCGGCTTGAGCGCCGTCGCCGACGAATTTGGAGAAGAAATTTTCAGCTAAATTTCTCCGAAAAATTCCCCCCAAGTTTAACGAAAAAATTTCGCCGCTAAATTTAGCGAAAAAAAAAATAGCCGCTAAATTTAGAGGAAAAATAGCGAGCTTTAGTAGACCGTGTTTCCCCCTCCGCTAGCCCCTCCGCTACCCGGAACTCTAACTTAAATTTAGCGGAAAAATTTCCCCGCTAAATTTAGCGGGGAATTTGTCCGCCATATTTAACGGGAAATGTGGCTAAAATTTCCCGCTAAATGGAATGGGAGCAGGAGAGGAGGAGGGGAAGGGAGAGGGGGCGTATCCTCGCCTCCTCCTCCTCAAGGGCTGCGCTCTAATTCGGCATCACAGAGAAGTGTAAACGCCTCTATTTTCTTCTTTTTTTTTCGGCGTTTTGCTAAGATGAGACACAAACGCGATATATCCGAGACAGAAGCATCCTTTTTACGGCATTCAGGGGGAGCATCGTCACTATATAGCTTAGGCTAGTCCGAGTGAGACATCAGTTGTGGTAGTAGGATCCTCTTGAGGGGGTGTGGCTGGCATTTACGAAAAACGAGTGGAAAATATGGGAGCGTAAAAGAGAGCGATCCAGATATCGGTGGCCTTCTTCCTCCAACGCAAGTGTGTGAATCGCCCTCGAGCAAGTGAGCGGCGTCTGATGGAGAAAACGGAGGAAGAGAGCGTGCGCAGTCGTAGAGTTCCGATGGGAAGGATACGCAAAGGCTGCCTCTACCCGCCCTTCGAACGCGAGATACTAGGCGAGGAGGACACGGCATACCTTCCGATTGGAGGGAGACAGAGCCTTTGCGTCTACCCCCGAATTCTTCCAATCAGATCGTCGCGGCGGGCTCTTACGTCCTCCTCTTGCTCAGCTCCCCCGGTCGGACGCCGCTCACTCCCCTCCGACGCTCATTTCCTGAGGGCCCGGTGCCCGTCCCATATCCAAGTCACGATCTCGACGCGGAGAATCGGACGACTTTTGCAACCAACACATCGTCAAACCGAAAGCGCGCGCGCGCGCATACATACCGAGCCGCGTCGACTTCGTCCGAAAGCCGATTGTCCGAAATTCCGTCCGTGCAAACGAGGCATTTTAATCCCTCTACAACCTCGTAAAAAAACGAGGAAAAAAAAAAATTCGCTCCACGGGCGCAATCAGCCCTGTAAGCAATTATTCTCTTCGTAACTGATTTCTTTCTTTTTTTTTTTTTTTTCTTTTTCGGCCGCAGTTTACGGAGGAGCCCGACGACAGCCCAAGCGCGACGCTCCGCCATCGCCGCTCGATCTCGTCGAGCCAAGCTTGCGAAGACGGCCCAAGGAAGGAGATCGGAGCGCGGATTTTCCTCCATTTGTTCAGCTCCGATGAAGCTGTACCGCGCGGCTTTCGCAGCTGCTGAGGTTTCAATCGACGGCGTCGAGCGCCTCCTATCCACGGACCGGCCCAAAACAGCGACGGACCCATCGCACAAGCCGGGCGGGCTACGGCTTCCAGCGCAGACGCGCGGCAGTAACCGCGGTGTCCGCAGCGCGAACGCTCAGGCGGCGCAAGAAAAGTCCCTCGATGCTTCTTTTACAAGTAACCAGGGATTTCCCCAGACCCCCCCCCCCCCTAGGGGGGGGGGGGGGTTTAGACCCCCCCACGTTTTTCCGAAGGCACCCCCTTAATTCACAACGACTCCTATATTCGCAATGCCCACCCGCCCCCCCTTTAACCCCCCCCCCCAAAAAAATTTAGACACCCCCCCTGATTTCAATTCCCGGGGAAACCCCTGCAAGTAACCACAACCAATACAAATTCTGCTGGAAGCAAATGGCGGCATTCAGTTCAAACCATTCACTTGCTAAAACCTGCACCGTCACGCAGTCGGCGCTTCAAAGAATGCCGTTACTTCTAGGAAGCTGTTATCTAAGGACTTTAGGCGCAAGGAGTAAAGGGGCTTTAGCAAGCAGCGAGAGCGCGCGCGCTTCAGATGCGCGGCAGCGCCTGCAAGTGGGCGGCGGCATCTTCGTTCTCTCGATCAGGAACAAAAATTTATTTAAAAATGAGTCATGGTATAAGAATGATCCGGCGTGCTGCTTTGGGCACCCAGAAACAAGCTGCGATCGACCCGTTTTCGCAAACCCTTCTTCGTCATATCCGACGCGAGGGAAACTAAAACGAAAAAGAAAAGGTGCAGAAAATAATGCTAAAGTTGTATATAAAATACACACAAATAAAAAAAAAAACAAGGACAAGCAACAATTGATGGGCAGGCTCGAGATATAGTTGAACTGGAAGCCCGCACTGCACTGCAGCCCTTTTCGTGTAACGGATTCAGCAGTCAAAGAAATTGTGGGAGTCCGCGTTACATGGTCATGTACCGCTGCAGCTCATGTCTGTCCATATATCTACTCCCTCGCTCAAAAAAAAAAAAATAAATGAACAAATGGAAGCGGGCAGAAAAGAAAAAAAAAAAGAATACAGCTGTTAACGTTGCTTCAATTCATCCCAGAAAATGTTTCTCCAATCCCAACAATAAACACCGCCACGCTCTTTATTATTATTTTTTTTTCCTTGGAGAGCATTTGCAGAGTTCATTAAAGGGGCCCTGCAATCATATTTAAGCGTCTACCTTTTTTGCCGTTTCCACGTTTCTTGGGGTTCGGGCAGGCCAGCGTGCACGGAGAGAGTAACTATATCAGTGCGTCATATTTTAACCGGACGACGCGGAAACCTCCTCCACCTACGGGGGCGACCAGCGGTGCCGAAAGCACGCGATATGTGACGTCTTTGGTCCTGGGCTAAATACTGGTCAGAGCCGCTATAAGCTTCTTTTTTGTCGAAATACAAAATATAAGTGGCGCGAACCGTTTCAATTACTTATAAAAGTAGTTTTTGTTCACTATTTAGGTCAGAAAAGAAACAAATGCAGTTTATAAAGTACGGAAACAAGAAATGACCCGTCGACACACCCGCCACCAAGGGTGGAAAAGGCGGCGCATACAAGAAAGGGTAGTGGGATCAGACACCGACAAGCGGCGAGCGCAGAAAGGTCCCGGATGTACGCGGCGGCGCTGCGGTCGTATGGACTGGAGGGTCCGACCGGTTCCGAGCGTTCCGAAGGCCTTCGGCGAGCAGCTTTAGCTTGCGGTTTGATCGTTTGGCGGTATGGCAGCGCGAAGTGGCTCCCGTTCTGAACTGATCTTTACCCGGTGTTTGCTGTCGTTTGTGGCCAATGAAGTGTCATGCCGAATTAGAGTTTAATCGCGCAGCAAATGCAATGCGAGCTGCCCTGGCTGCCCGCTTCATACAGCTTATCCAGAACATGCTTTATGGCGCCCTCTCGAGCCGTCGACACGGAGTGCGGCAGCCGTGGGCGCTCGCTGAGCTCACTACCGCTCCTCTAGTTCACGGCCACCCAAGCGACCAAGGACGTCATGAGTGAGATTATTTCTTGCTTGTTTTTGTAATTTTAATTTGCCTATAACTTTCAAAAATAAAGCGAAATTCGAGAAAAGATTACGTTCAGTGCGCTCAGGTTCGGTGCAAATTAAAAACCAGTAAAAAAAGGTCATTGCAGGGCCCCTTTAAGCACGTGTAAAACCGTCGGGAAACATGCAACTGAAGATAACCGGTATCAAAATCTCGGGGCAATCAGCCATAAACATGCATTTCATCTCGCCTCCCTCCCTCCCTCCCTTTTCGGCAAGACGATTCAGCACGACGAAAGTTCTCGCAGTTTCGACAAAAAGAAAAAAAAAAACATATTTGTATGTGGTGGTGAGACGGTTGTATATTGACACTTTGAACACGCGCCAGATTGAGCCGCCATTGGCGACCCCTTAAAAAACAGGTCTCAACAATATTTTAAATTTTTTTAGGCTTCTTATTGACTTTCCGGGATCCTACCGAATTTCTTTATAAACGCGCTTTGTTTTGGTTATTGTCATAAAACTTTCAAAAGAAAAAAACAATAGATTTTTTGTAGACTTATTTATATAAAAAGTAGTAATGACGTTTTTTGTAAGTTATTTTTTAATTACAAAATACTACTAATAATGTTTTTTTTTTGTTTAAATGATTTTATAAAAAAAATTAAGAAAAATCACTGACATTATTTTTATACTAATTTATAAAAATAATATTAATCTCTTTCATTAGTTTTATAAAAATATCGAGGACATCTTTTTTTTTATTTGGAAGACAATTTTGAAAAATAACAGCTCACTTTTTTTTAGATATTGAAAGGGAAAAGGCATTTTCTACATATATTTTTTTCTTTCTTGAGATATTTGTAAGAGTTCTAAAAATAATCGCAAAAATAGCTTTGCACTTCTTTTTCGTTTATTCTAGAATTTTTTTTTTTTTTAGAATCAGCTGAAAAAGGCAAATTAAAGAAGGACCTTTTTTCATTCCCTTTCCTGTTTCTATTTAATAAAACATTCTGATAACACAACACTCCTAAGATACGTTGAAAAATGGCTTCAACTCCGCATGTCTATAGAAAAAATCTTATTTTTATGGCAGTGTATAGCGTCACGTCCGACGTAACAAAAATAAAATTACGTCCAACGTAGCATAAAAGTTCGCTGTGCCTAGCGATACGTCCGGACAGACCGCTGAAACGCGTTAACCTAACCCCCCCCCCCCCTCCCCCCCTCTTTCTCGCCCGTAAACACTGAAAAGCGATAACATTTCATCTAAGAGCTGTTTCTTGTGGGCGTTGTTTTAGCGACTGCGCCGAATTATTATTAGTTATACCAATGTCTTTTAGTAAGAGGTAGAGTCCACGAACTTCGACACACTGTTTTTTCCTTTACAGACTCCCGAGAAGGAGATTGGACCGTTGGAACCTTAATTAATAAGTGCTGAGGTAATCACCGGCCAAATGATTACCTTCGATATTCAGGCTCTATAAGGCTCTGGAGCAGTTAATGGAACTGTGATTCTGGTGTTGAGAGCTTCATGGTGTTTGTGTTTGCTTCTAATGTGTATTTGTGGGATGTTTATAGCGCGTTCAAATACCACAGGGACACTATTTCCAACAAAATCCAAAATATAGACGTTTTGCAGCAGCTGCTCCTGAGCGCCGCCATAACCGAGCTTCATTTTTAGTTTCCTCTTATTCCGTTTAGTTCCCATCATCGTTACCATTGCAGGCCAGGTGACTGCCACGCTTGATTCTACTGTGCCCTTCTCCTCAGCTTTGGCCTTTGTGGAGGCTCGTCAACGCCCGCTTCAGTGACTCGGCATCTGGGTAAGAAGGTCAGCAATGGCCGCCCTAATCTGGCGCGTGTGTAAAGCGGCTATATATCTAAAACAAAATCGAGTGCCTTTTTTAACGTTATTTTGCGGTTCCGTTAAAAATGTTTCAAGAAAATTTATGTTAAAAGGAATTCTAAAAAAAAAAGAAATAGTGGCCAATTTTAACCAGGAATTAAGTAAGTTGTCAAAGTAAACTCTGGGAAACCTCAAAAAAGTTTAAAGGACACATGCAAAGGAAAAAAATCTTTTTTTTTTTAAACAGCCGGGTTGGGAAAAGGAAGTCATAAAACGAATTTACAACAAAAAATAAAAACATTTAGAGCTATGTTTACGGCGCTACGCGAATTTCCAGTTGGCGTCCGCGGGCGCCGCGGAAAAGTGGCCCATATTTATCACGTGACTGGCCCCCATTTGTCACGTGGTACTTGCAATCTTTTGGAAGCTTCCTATGGTCTCGAAAAGTTACTTATTCATCTTCGTTTTAAGTGCAACAAGAAAGAAAGAACAACAAGTAACTTTTAGAGCCCAATGGAAGCTTCTGAAAAAGCGCAAGTAGACGTGATAGGCCTGTGCGCCGGTCAGATGACGGCGGCGGCGCCCGGAACACGCGAACTTGCGCGGCGGCGGCGGCGGCGTCGTGGAAAAACGCGTTGAAGCGGCGGCGCACAACGCTCAGCGTGCGGCGGCGGCGTGACTTTGCGGCAGCGGCGACGCAGCGCGGCGGCGCATAGGTCTACCACGTGACCAGCTGCGGCTCCCGCGGGCGCCAACTACAAATTTGTTTTGCGCCGTAAATATAGCTCTAAAAATTTTCGTTCTTCGTTGTAAATTCATTTTATAACATTCTTTTTCCATCTAGGCTGTTTAAAAAGAATGTTTTTTTTTTCTTTGCACGTGTCCTTTAAAGAGAGTTTCAATACGATTCCAGAAAATGTTCAACAGAAGTTCAGAAGAATTTAACAACAGATTTTTGTAAGGGATCTTCTCTTGTCTTATCGAGATGCCGAGTCACTGAAGCGGGCTTTGACGAGCCTCCCCAAAGGCCTATGCTGGGGAGAAGGACACACCAGCATCTAAAGTGGCGATAACCTGTCCTGCAGTGGCAATGATGAAGTGAAGCGAACGGAATAAGAGGAAACAAAAACTGAAGGTCGCTTATGGCGGTGCCCATGCACAGCTGTCTAAAAGCGTCTATACGGCGAGCAAGTGTTCCAAAACGTGACTCGACGCATCGGAACGCAATTGAGGAGCAGTACGCCAACCAAAGGGCAACAAAGAGAACGCGCATGAAAACGCGCGATCACGAGACGGCCAAGGGCGCAGTCATCGGTTGAGGAATCACGCGGGTGCGTTTGAGCTAGGGGTAAACAAACGCACGAGATACGCAAGGTGCAGACCACAGTAGAAGAAATACAATAAATGTTTCTTCCACCATGCTGCAGACGAACTTGCATGCCGTGTAGTAGTCACTGACACAGGGATGTCAGAACAATGAGCTCTGGTTGAAACGATAAAGGTATATAGACCTAAAGTTACAGCTGCCTTTGTCTCCACCGCACTCGTGGAACGCGTTCGAATGTGATCGCAAAACGCTGGACGCCGGCGCTCGGCGATCGAACGCGTTCAAAGTGTGGGTAGAGGATTACCCAACAATCCTTCCAACTAGGGATGTCGCGAACGTTTTTCGAACTGGATTTTTAGGTCGAACTTTCGGGGTTCGACAAACCTTCGACCTTTTAACCAGATTCGACCGGCTCGACTTTGTGGACAGTGTGGCCATACAAGCATGTCTAGGTTTGGGGAATTTTGTTTTACGCAAAGGGTTATTTTAATTTTATGAACAGTTGCAGTTAAAAGAAACTAATTCTAATCACCGAGGAAGTTAATAACTTAGTTTGTTGTACTGTATTAACTGAAATAACCACTCAGTGATGCCCTTAATTCATCCCTTAGCCATCACCATCCAATCCGGAGCCAACTTCCCAGCCGGTCGCGCATGCGCATAGCAGTCGAACCTGAGTCGAAGCTTTGCCGAACTTTTCACAAGAAGTTTAAAAAAGTCGAACCTGGTCGAACTCGAACATCGACCGGTTCGCGACATCCCTAGCTCCAACCAGAGCTCGGCGTTCTGACGTCCCCGCGTGCTCGCGTCTCCTCCTAGGCCTCCGTTTGTCGGCGTATTAACCCTTTCCCTACCATGGACGACCTGGGTTCGTCCACACTGTTTGTACCGCTCCCCCCCCCCCCCCGAAGACGAGCTGGGCTCGTCCACGTTCATTCGGGCTCCAATACGCTACCATGGACGAACTGGGCTAGTCCACGTGTTTCTAGTGAGCTTTGCCGTGGCTCGATGGCGCACGTAAAATAAAAACTTGGTAAATTTCTGTATTTGGCAGAAAACTGTTCTAACGCAGGCAACAGGGGACTTAAAAATGGCGACGTCAACTTCTGGTCGCTGCGTTCGTAGCGACGATCTTGCCTCAAAGTTAGGGCGAAAACCAAGATATTGTGACGTCTCTTCATATTCAGAAGACGAGGAAATGAATCTTTCATCAAACAGCGAGAGCAATGCAACTGAGTTATTGGATTTGAGCTCAAGACGACTCCGATTTCGAGGAGGACATCGTGTCGGCCTGTCGGCGTTGGACTAGAATCAATGTAGAAAATCCCCCTCCATCCCCTCCACGTTTTGCATTCACTTTGCGTGCAATGTGATGTGAACTGTCTGCGGTACTACTAAGCCCGGCCTGAACGTCCATGTGCAAGGTGATGTGAACTGTTTGCGGTAATGCAGTGAAGCGGAACTTTAGTCCTTTTTTTTTTCTTTTGCAGTGTGTTCAAAGATTTTTCATATAATGTATATTTTGGCATTTGTTTTTGGCCTTTGTATTGCATATTAAATTTATAGGGCCAATAAAAAAAAATTCGGTATTTTCAAATCGTTCTTTTTAATTTTTGCGGTAGGCAAAAAGTTAAGGCCACGCTTCGTGATACGATTGGCTGCTCAGCGATAATAATTAAGATGTTCGGAGTTAGCCACGCCTTAAGCCGCGAATGACGTCCGAGCCCCACTAGAGCGACCAACAGGAACAAACGACAGCGACAGGCCTCAGACCAGAGACTTTCGCGATTCGACAGGCTTTGTAGAATAAAGGAGGCTAGGCTCGCTTTGTAGAATAAAAGAGGCTATGCTCAAACACGAGCATCATGCACGCGAGGGTATCTTTGGCAGGCTTGCAATCACTCGTGCTTACTTCACGAGCACCGAACGACTAAACGCTTGTCAAAGATCCATCGCGAGCATGCTGCATGTGTTTGAGGCCTGTTGCTGTCGTTTGTGTCTGTTGGTCAGTCTAGTGGGACTCGGGCATAAGGCACATCGGCCCGTCACATGCGCGACAACGTGAGAACAGGAAGAGCGCCACAGAAAGAGACCTTGTCGAAGTGCCCGTCCCACGCCGCGCCATTGGCACGTTGGCAAACCTCACGACAAAAAAAAAAAAAAATACGCACGGGACTCGGCGAAACGGCGCGAACACTTGTGCGCGACTGTCCACATGTCATCGGTTTCCACCAGAGAAATAGTATATATGGTAGAAATGGCGTGCCCATGGCTTGCAAGTTTTGTTTCCTTCGTCATTTGTCTCGGGGTCAGCGTAAACCTCCTTTTTTTTTGTGATATTCACTTAATGATAGCGCGTGGCGAAGACGCGAATAAATGTCGAACTGTAAACTGGCAGCAGCATAACGCTCTCGAGAGTGTTATCCATGCTACTCAGGGGACAAAGTCCTGTTTCGGCGTCCCCCAAAGCATGATTCGACTCGACTGCTGCGTCCGGTTGGGACTCGTGTTAAAAGAGTACCGAGTGGAACGAAGCAGCCCCGTCCAATTCGTGTCCCGCGCTGTGTGGCTGCTACAACCTCGCACAGCTGCGCGAGCGTGGCTTTTTCCTGTATCTGATTCGCAAGACCTTTCCTTTAACGACGCCGCCATCTTGAGAATTGTGACGCCGACGACGCCGTCTAGCGGTTTAGAAAAAGAAATACCGGCTAGTTCTGGCAGCACAGCTATCTGGGTAGGCAACGGTGTGGGTATGGGGGGAACTTGGCTAGACTTGGCTATGGAGGGCTGCAATAACTTGGTTGGAGCTTGTCCGGTTGAATCTAGCTGGCTACTCACAGGCCATCACCTTGATTCCTCGAGAGCACGACGACGAAGACGGTGGGGTGTTTTGATTGAGTTTCCACAGCGAAGTATATATGAGCAGTTTAATGTAGTCTATGCAGGTAAGCTCTCGGCATTTAATAGCTCCATCTTGAGTGGTGGCATGTAGACTTTTTCATACCTTTCACATACCATGGGGCTTGCAGTGATAACCTAATTGGACCACCTGCACCGGGAATTAAAATCGGTCCTCTTGTCGTAGACGAAGTGGTAGTGAGCTTAAACGTGACGTTGAGTCTGATACGAATCTCTCGCGATTCAAGCTTGCAATCGACTGACTTCATAAATAAGGATTCTTGGAGAAAATGCGAAGCTCGATAACATTGCAGCCACACTCGCGCTGCAGCTTCTTGTGCTCATGGCACGCTTTCTGCTATTTTTCGCTTTTTAAAATTATTTATCCATCCGACGACCACGCAGTGGTAGCCAGACAACCGTAGATTTTCGGAAATTGCAGCACAGTAAAAAGGAGCACTCGGAACTACCTCGTGCACGACGTCCGTTTTTAAGCCTTTTCGCCCATACCCTTGGCGGTTGCATACCCTGTGTCAGCGGGCAATCCAAAAATGCACCAGGTCGAGGGTACGTCAGTTACTGGCTGGTTTGAGGTTATGCGAAAAAGGTCTATAGACGTTTCCACTGTTTACAAAAATCACAGTCCACACGTGTTAAATCACAGTCCAGAACGCGCACGTTCGTCGCTTCGGAAAGCGAGCAAATCACGCGCCATAAGCACGAACACTGAAAATGGAACCTGCCAAGTGTCCTTTTTTGGAAAGGTCTATACTCGGCGTCAACTATTAGCAGCGAGATGTTTCGGTGGCGCCCTCGTTTGGTTACCTTTCGTGACGTCATTACCTTGTGAACAACAAGTTCGATGGTGTTTGTAATGGGCATGGTGGAAGCCTGAAATCAAGCGCTCTCAAAGCAACACTGCCAACACCGTCAAAATTGAAGTTCTTACATTCCTCTTATTTGCGACGATGAGACATCCTTTGCTGACGTCATAGTCAGCATTCGGCCAATTGGGATGGGCCGACCACCAGCGACGCTTTCGATCGCTCACGTCGCCATGCTAAATTACCCAAGCATCAAGGAGAATGCCGGGATTGGTGTTCCGTGCGCCGCACGTGCTGGCCTCAGCAGTAGTAACTTTTCTAAAGCAAATGCCTAAAACAAATTGCATCTTGCACGCGCGTTCGTCAACGCTTTATTTTGGTTATTTACTTCGAATCTTTTATACGGGGAAGGGCTGCGCGTGTGACGCATGGAACACCAATCCCTGCATTCTCCTTGATGCTTGGGTAATATAGCAATAGGAAGTATTCACTGGCGGCCATAGCTGTGTGCAGGACTGCTGAGCGCGTGCTGATGGCTAGCTTCCAGGGTTCTTTTGTAACGTGCATTTCGCACCCTCAAGATTGCCGGTCTTAGCAGCCTATTAATGTGGGCTCGTTCAGAGCATGCGCTCTAGACATCACCCACAAATATGGCGCCCAGTGAATACTCCTTCTAGGTCTATTTCCTGGTCGTCGAGGCCAGCGTAGCTTCCGGAGTGCTCACACTCTGCCAAAGAGAGTTGCGCGAGAGCGTGTGAATGAGACCCGAGGTAAAGCCACGTGCTCTATTGAACTTTTCAGCGGCAGCCTCGAACGAAGCAACAGACCTTCCGCTAAATTACCCAACCATCAAAGAGAATGTTGGGAACGTAGGTACACGCGCTGCGTGTGCTCGCCTTCCAGATATACTTCGTTTCACCTTATGTTGTACCGCATCGAAGGCTAGAAGCGCGAGCTCATAGCGTTGGCAGCTGCTCTTGATTCACGGGAGCTTGTGCTGCCGAGATGTGCCCCAGAGCAAAGAGCTCGCGCTTGTAGCCTTTCCTGCGGTACATCATAAGGTGAAACAGAGTATAGAAAATATTCGAAGTAAATAACCGAAATAAAGCGTCCGTGAAACGCGCGTGCAAAGTGTCATTTGTTTTAGATCATTGCTTTCGAATAGTTAGAGCTGAAGACGCCAACACGCGCAGCGCGTGTACCTATACTTCGTCTCACCTTAGCTTGGACTAACTGCGAAGGTTGTGCAAGCGCGAGCGGCCAGCCTTGACTGCCTTGACTGGAGCACTCGCTGCACGAGCGCCCGTGCAGCCGCCGAGGCTTCATCCGAAGCAACTATAGCTCGCGCTTTTAGCATGCGCGGCTCAGAGCCGTGTATTGGGAGAGTTTGGCCAATAGGCGGAGCAAAGGCCGCCGCCAGCGCCGAATATTGCCCCCACGCTTAGAGCGTAAACTAAATTTGTGACACAGCGTCGACCAATCAGGAGACCTCTACTCCATCTCACGAATGTCTGCAGTGAAGACAAAGGCACAGGCGCGTGAGCCTAGCTCAGCGAAACGCTTTTGTTTGTACGAGACCTCGTGCATAGGAGGCACTTTCCAAAGCCACGCGCTCGTGCCCATGCCTTTGTCTGCACTGCTAGAACAGCGTCCTGAGACTGGCTGAAAGAAAGCAGTGCAAAGGGTGGGGTGCGCGAGCGTCTTGAGACGCGGAGTTCCGCTCGGCACGGCTCAAATTTATAGACGTTTCCACACGTGTTAAATCACAGTCCAGAACGCGCACGTTCGTCGCTTCGGAAACCGAGCAAATCACGCGCCATACGCACGAACACTGAAAATGGAACCTGCCAAGTGCCCTTTTTTGGAAAGGTCACGCGGCCCTGACGTCACGCAGCTGCGGTGGCGCTATCGACGGCACTGAGCATGCGCAAACGCTTCACTTCACGCGAATTCGGTTTCTGCGCACGCGCAGTGCCCACACCTGGTGTGGGCAAAAGCGGGTTTGTTTGTAAACAGCGTGTCGGTCTATAGTCGTGTCACAAATGTAGTGCACACGACCACCGCTAGGGGCTGTTTCGCGGCCTGTGGTTGGCCCCGAGATGCTCGCCTATTCAAACCAATGTATGGCCAAACTCTCTCAATAAACGGCTCTGGCGCGGCTAACAATAGTTCATGCTAAGGTGAGGCGAGGTCACGGGGCGAGGTATAAGTTCCTTGCATTCTTTTTGATGCTTGGGTAGCTTGGGTAATTCGGTCAAACGTCTATTTACAGCGGGTTGAGAGTGTATACGTCAGAGTTGCCCGACTGCGCTGGGCTGTGGGTTTTCTCGTCAGTGGGCTGTACCAGCCGGCGTAGGCGCAATTCCCACGTTTTATTGTTTCTTTGGTGTTCTATGGCCAATAGACTTTCTCGAGGTTTTTAAGAAAGCACTGTACTATTCTTGGAAACAAAAACAAACAAATGAAAGCTATATTTTGTGAGTCTGTGCGCGACACAACAAATGCCATTAGAATATTTGTTTTAATTTATGTTGATTTTTTACCACACCATACACTCAGCCGTGTCAATTTTCAAAAGTCTTAACTGTCGGAAATATTTGACCACACAGGATAGCCGAAATGTATGGATATTCCACGCTCACAACAAGAAATTCAACCAGTCTCATTAATCGAACAACATATTGAATGTACTCCACCCCAAGGTGCAGCGTAATCCGAACAGGATTTATTTGAGAAAGATCTCAAATACCACAGCATATCCCATATACAGTGTCGACGAGTCACTTCACGACGATCGGACGGAATCCGGCTTGTCTTTGGTCACGTTTTGAAGAGATCTGCTTTTTTGCACAACACCAAAGCAAATGAACGAACTTGTCTATTCAGTCCCCATACCCCGGACCCTATCAGCTATTTTTAGCGAAGACCGGGAACATAGCCGGGAAGACTTTCACGAGATAATCTCGACGGAAATAATCCTCGAATGATGTCGAACGGCCCGCGTCGCGGGCTGCTTGACGCTCGCTCTCTTGGTTGGTTTCCTGCGAACGCCGAGCAGCCACGCCAGCGTTGATAGCGCAGAGTGAAATAGATGACGTCGAGTGTTTGTTATTATTGGTTTGGGATTCACCCATATATGCTTTAAATGTATAATGACTAACAGGCACGTAGCCAGGATTTTGTTCCGTGGGGGGGGGGGGGGGGGGGGGGCGCCCATGACAAAATGCCGTATGAGGGGGAGGGGGGAGAGGAGGTCCCAGCAAAATGGAAGATTTGGGGGGGGGGGGGGCCGGGCCCCATGGGCCTCCCCCCTGGATACGTGCCTGATGACTAAACTAGTTCTATTAGTTTAAGATTTTAGAGCGCAAGCTCTTAGGCGCTCGTTTCCGGCTTGAACGGCGTCGGCGTAACCGCGCGGTGCATTATGGGACACGTCCCATAATGCACCGCGGTGACGTATCGGCAGGGTGACGTTTCGGCACCATGCCGAAACGTCACCGCGGTGCAGTATGGGACGCTTCCCATAATGCACCGCGCGGACGTTTCGGAACGGTGACGTTACGGCGCGGCACTCGCGCCGAAACGTCACCGTGCAGAAACGTCACCGTGACGAAACGTCACCATGACGTTTCGGTGGAAGTCACTTGCCGAAACGTCACGCGATTTCACCGAAACGTCACCTCACGTTTCGGCACCGCTCCGAAACGTCGCGTGACGACGCGCGTTTCGCGCGTGAAATAAGCAGGAGAGGAGAGGGTACGGATGAGGAGGAGGGGCATACCCTCCCCTCAGTACTCTCCCCTCCTCCTCCTCCTCAAGAGCTGCGCTCTAAATCGGCGTTACAGAAAGTTGTAAACGTCTTTGATTTTCTTTGTTTTAAATTTTTAGAGCAAAAACAAAAAGGGGGGGGGTGCGTTATCTTTGTTTTGCGCCTTGCTTTAAAAACAAATATTTTGTTTGTGGTTGCTTTTGTTGCCGCTGCCAAGGGGAGAAAGGGGCTCGTCAAGCAACAACTGAGTTACTTTTATCTTTGTCTTTCTTCTTCGATATGGAGATGAATAAAGAATTTAAATCTGAATGGAAAACGTAGCTCAAAGCGCATGCCACGATACGGAACAGGAACGGTGCCTGCTTGATATCCTTAGGGACACGCGAACCCGCTTGCGGAGCAATAATAACGTTGCGCGTGTGTTGATACAGCCGGATGTTAGTGAGTCCCAATGGGCGTCTGGTGTGTCAGCCGCAGGTAAGCAATTGGGCCAGTGCAGTACAACCGCTAGCATGGGGTCTAGCGGTTGTACTGCGTCGTACCGGTGTGCGGTACGATGCTCATCCAGATCGAAACGGGCAGGGGTGGAGATTGAATTCCAAGATCCCTGGGTTCTGCAGCGCAAGCTTTCGCTCTGCGCTCTCCGATCTGCGGTGCGCTAACGCACATTGGGAAACACGGAACGCCCCCAATGGGCGTCCCGTGTGTTTCCAGTGCAGATGATGAATTTAGCCAGTGCAGCACCATTGCTAGCCCGGAGCCTAATTAACCCTTTGACGGTCGTCACGTATACGCCTCTTCCACATGGGCGCAGCCATCTTGAATGTCGTCACTTCTTTTGTGTGCGGTAAAACATCATTTTGATCTCGCCACGCAGCTGGAAGATGTTTACAAAACAAATACGTGATTGTCAACATTCTTATTTTGCCTCACCTATATTTTCTCGCCATTTCAAGGTTGAAATGTCTTATTATTTTTTCGTCCCTCATACCGGATACGGGACCCACGCGACTGAGATCGACAGGAAACAGAAAACGTCTATACATGCATCAGACCTGTACCGTACACATTACAAGTAATCAAATTACTTGTAATCGATTACTTTTTGGAGTAATTTTGTAATCAGTTGATTACTTTTATTAGGCAGTAATCACAAGAGTAATCTGATTACTTTTTGAGGTAATAAAAATTACTTCTAACCGTTACTATTTTTTCACGGCCCCCCCCTCCCTCCCCCCCCCCCCCCCCTGCACACACCTTCTTTTTCTGAAATGACAAAAATAAAATTTGCTTCTTTTTTCCAAACAGAAAAAAAAAAAGATTTTTGCGGAGCTGTAGGAAACGAGATCAACCCCTTTGTATGTATAGTTTCCGTGGAATGTCTGTTTTTTTTTTTCTTTTTTCGAGCTGGGATTGGAAGTGGGAAGCCCCAGGGAAGTCCCAGTGCGCCACAAAGGCCATTCAGGGCTACGTTCGAGGAAGCAGAATGTAGCTTTGTAAGTCCTTCGTTCAAACTAGCCCCCTCACGCACACACACACACACAGAAATAAAAAAAAATAAAAAATCCTGCTTACGGTACCTACTTGCAGCCCAAGAACCAGAACCGAAGAATGTCTAAAGCGGATGCAAAATATAACAAAGCCAGTTCAAATACACGTCAAGATCCCGTATTTCTCTACGTGGTCTTTGTGACAAGCAAGGTTTCGAGGTTAAAGGTAGTTCATTGTTATGAGCGCTAAAGATGTAAGTTTTCACACAATAGAGTAATCGGAAAAGTACGGTTACTTCTTAAAGTAATGTCCAATTACTTTTGCTGTCGAGTAATCAAGTAATATAATCGAATACTTTTTAGCCAAGAGTAATAGTAATTGTAACCCATTACTTTTTTTTTAGTAACGTGTACAAGACTGACATGCATGCACGGCGGTGATTGCCCATTTGAAAGTGACCACCTAAATGCGATGCTGCGCGCACCGCGGGAGGAGTTGCTCTTTGTTATGTCTTTGACGAACTATATAAACGCTACATTCGCACGGTGTATCACTTTGCTGGGCTATTTATAGTTTTAAAATTAAGCGCTCCGCGCACATGATGCACACTTTGCATACCATGCCACTCATGGTGGTATAGTGCCAATCGTAATAGCACTTACTCTTCCGATTCAGGCACCCAACGCTTTTCGGAAGTGAATTCAGAGGATGGGATCCGTTCATCATCCGAGGGAGCTGCTCTGTAAAGTACCCCTGGTTAGGACTCTGAAGCCGCTGGAATGTCGCGGATTCGCCAAGATAGAACAGAACAGAAGAAAGGTGACGACGTTTCCCCTTCAGTATTTTCATTTGTTGATTCTGAACCTAACAAGCACTGTGCGTGCTCCCGCTGGAAATTCTTGATGCTATTCTTTTGGAAAAAAAAAAAAAAAAAAAACACGACCAGGAAAAAACATCTGTAGCACTAGCGATCCGGACAAAGTTTCACAACTCATCATTATCTTATTCAAAAGAAACTTTAAATGGGGAAAATGGGTCCCGCTCTCGGTGTGCGCCCATCGTGTATTCGTGAATTTTGTCGGCACCCTTTTTACCACGAAAGATTTCCGAAAATCACTCACGAATTTTGCATAAAATAGCGGTTCGTTCTAAAACTTTGGCATCTCGTTCGGACCGCTAGTGCATTTGGCCGGAAACTGAGCGTTCGAAAATGCATAATTTATTTTTGCCATAAAAAAAAAAAAAAAAAAAAAAAACATTTCGTAGTTTAACGTTTTGACGGCCACATAGTTGCACGGAAACACACGAAACAAAGCAAAACAAATAAGCCGCAATAGTCAAAAAAAAAAAAAGAATCTTACGACATTTTGCTTTTAGCATTTCACCTACCCGAGCACCTACATATTATTCTCGATGCCGCGGTTCTTGCAACCTGCCCCAGAGAGAAAGTGGAGCAAACGACAGCTGCGACCGCGGCGATCGGATCGGGAGTGGAGGGTACGGCAGAGCGCTCACTCGCACGTCGACTCTCCGTCCCTCCCTTCGCTCCTTCTCTCCATCGGTCCAGGAGAAACAAAGAAGACCCAATAATGAACGCGGGTAAAGCAAATTACGACAAGGAAGAACGTCACGCGACCACGCGAGCAAGAGAGACGCTTCCGTGAAAGCGGCAGCGGTAAGAAAACGAATGACAGGTCGGAGGCAGTTCACAGTTCAAAGCGACTACTTTTCCGGGTGAAGCATGGCTAACCACGCATCAAAATAACGGGACAACAATGTATAGACCATAGCCACTGACAAGGTGAGAACGGCAGGAAGCCGGTTGTCCCGCCTCCAGCGCGAGCTCGGAGCGCAAGTTCGTCTGCTGCTTTGCAGGGGTTGCGGGAGCGATTTTTGGGACGTCGCAATGGGATGGGCGCGGTTTGGTAACTGTCACGTGACCTGTGACGTCATTTATGATGCTAAAGCTTATTTTTTAGTCAAAGTTTTAAAGGGGCCCTGCAATCATATTTAGGCGTCTACCTTTTTTGCGGTGTCCACCTCTCTTGGGGTTTGGGCAAGCCAGCGGGCACGGATAGAGTAACTATAAATATCAGTACGCCATGTTTTAACCGGACGACGCGGAAACCTCCTCCATCTACTGGGGCAGTCCGCGGCGCCGAAAGCACGCGATATAGGACGTCTTTGGTCCTGGGCTTACTACTGGTCAGAGCCGCTATAAGCTTCATTTTAGTCGAAATACAAAATATAAGTGGCGCGAACCGTTTCAATTATTTATGAAACTAGTTTTTGTTCAGTATTTTAGATCAGAAAAGAAACAAATGCAGTTTATAAAGTACGTAGACAAGAAATTACCCGTCGACATACCCGCCACCAAGCGCTGGGAAAGGCGGCGCAAACCAGAAAGGGTTAAGGCTTATTCACACAATGCATCTTTTAAACGCGCCACAGTTTAGCGAAACCACGATTTCGCGAAATCGGCCTGTTCACACGTAGAGTTCGACGCGCGAAACCTGTGACGTATTGACTCACGAGAATTTCGCCAAACCTTGTCATCTGCATCGGGAATACCGAGCGTTTCGCATCAAAATGATATGAAGTACGCACAGTGTGAAGAGACAGTCTGTTTTATTAATACCACTCAATGAACTTCGTCAGATTCGGCTCACTGGGTTTACTAGTCCTGCCAAACCCGGGAAAGACCGCGAACGTCAAAAAACAGGCAGATGATCTCGAAGCATTTCGGACATTTTTGCACCGCTAATAAAGAAAGTTATCCCCAGTCATTATGTTTATGTGCGGTGCTTGCACTCGTCGCGACTGTTGATGAATCTGCACCCTGCCACCAACCCGTACTGTAGGCGCCGTTCACACACAGCAACCGAGTAGGACCAATACTCGTCGCCCGTATGCACCGCTTCTCCGCTTGTCGCTCGCCATGTTTGTTTGTTTTCTTTCGGCTTTGGCTCGGATACGGAATCGGCCGAAAATCAGACTCCTCCAAAAGCTCGCTCCTGCTCGAAGGTCAGACGTCATAGCGAAGTCGAGTCCGCGTTTCTCCTTCGGGTGATTGACAGGCCTCTGTGAGGTTTCAGCGAAAAATTGCTCCAGAAGCGAGGAACACGCGCCACTTTTTTTCGGAGGCGCGCCACTTTTTCGGTCACGTTCAGACGGGGAATCTGTTTCCCGAAACGTAGTTTCGCGACACAAGATTCGCCAACAAGATGCATCGTGCGAATAGACCTTTAGTGGGATCAGGCGCCGACGCGGAAAGGTCCCGGATGTACGCGGCGGCGCTGCGGTCGTATGGGTTGAAGGATCCGACCGGTTCCGAGCGTTCCGAAGGCCTTCGGCGAGCAGGTTTGGCGAGCGGTTTGGCCGTTTGGCGGTATGGCAGCGCGAAGTGGTTCCCGTCCTGAACTGATCTTTACCTCGTGTTTGCTGTCGTTTGTGGCCAATGAAGTGTCAAGCCGAATGAGCGTGTAGTCGCCCAGCAAATGCAATGAGAGCCGCCCTGAACGCCCGCTTCATCCAGCCTATCCAGAACATGCTTTAGTGGCGCCCTCTCGAGCCGTCGACACGGAGTGCGGCAGTCGTGAGCGCTCGCTGAGCTTACTATCCCTCCTCTAGTTCACAGCCACTCAAGCCAGGACCAAGGACGTCACGAAGGAGGTTATTTTTTGCTTGATTTTGTCATTTGAATTGGCCTATAACTTTTAAAATAAAGCGAAATTCGAGAAAAGAGAAGTTTCAGTTACTACCACTGATCTCCATGACAATCGCTGGATCGCGTTTGCCCGCTCCGCGAATGCGGCCACTGGCGGCCATCTTTTTGGTAGAGTTATATTACCTCTAGCCAAGGTACAGCTGCTGCAGCCAGTGCCACTATCATCCATCCATGGCAGACAGCGTTGTGGCAGTTGTGGTGGCAGGCTGCCATCAAAATAGCGTGGGTGATACTTCGTGCTTGATTGAAATTGTTTGACGAAACATATTTTTGAAACCCGGCTTGAACGGTAGCCCGATCTTTGAGGACCCGGTGAAAGTTTCACGAAATCGCAGCACCGGAGAAAAGCAGCACAGCACGCATCGAAAGTCGCATCGAAAGAAGCATCGAAAGCAGACGCCGGTACGGAGTCAGCTTTCGATGCGAGCTGCGCTGCTTTCCCCCGGTGCTGAGCTTTCGTATAGCTTTCGCCGGGGCCTCAAAGATGAGGCTACCGTTCACGCCGGGTTTCAAGAATCTGCTTCGTCGAACAACTTCAATCAAGCACGAAATATCGCCCATGGTACAGTGTATACAAGATCCACTGCTATTTTATGGCAGCTTGCCGCCATTGCGCTGTCCGCCATATTACTATGATGGCTAGAGATAATATAACCCTACCAAAAAGATGGTCGACCGTGGTCGCATTCCCGTCCATAGGCGGAGCTGGTCAAACGCGATCCAGCAAATAGACATAGAGATCAGTGGTTACTACGTTCAGTGCGCTCAGGTTCGGTGCAAATAAAACAACAGTCAAAGAGTCGTTGCAGGGCCCCTTCAAAGATCTTAAAATAACATTTCCATTTCTAGCAACTCCTGTGAAAATATTAGCAAAGATTGTAGTACTGTTAAATTTAGTTTAGACTTAAGACCACTTTTTTTTTTTTTACCCAACACGCGATGGCGCCACGTGTACTTGCTTAGTTTTATAAGTCAAGCAGGGTTGGCGCTACGCCGTTTTCGCTCTCACTCTCACCACCGCGGATCGCTTGCTCGCTGCTTTCGCGCGTAAAGCGCACCGAAACGAAACTCCAGTACCTCCCTGACTAGCACTTCAAATATTTGCGGTGCGTTGTTAACATCCGCACAATGGCAAGCGATGTACAAGTAAAGGTGCTTCAGAAACTGGAAAGATGCGAAGGTATGTGGCACGGATATGTCACTTCCAAAGAGCAGCTGAAAGAACTGGAACTTGATATGACAAATGTCCTCCTGAACTTTTGCACAAGAATTTTGAGGACCGACAGTGGAATAAGTGAGTACAATAAAGTTCATAACCTTTTATGCATTTGCCGCTTTGCATCCGCAAGCTACAGAGCCATACCTTTTGTAACAGGTATGAATGTTGGGCAGCTCTCACAGTCTCACAGTGAGCACATGTGCGCTCTATTCCCGGGCGACGACACAGCACTCGCGACAAGCCACACTTCGACGAAGTTTGACCGGCTCATAGCCTGGACGCCTGGAGGGAGCCAGCGAGGACGTCGGTCAAGCGCGACCACGACACCGTAGGACCGTAGCCCATAGAACGCCGTAATCGCAACTCGCGCTCTGGACAACTCGGTAGACGAAGGCGTTCATTTTGTCGAGTGAGGTATCAACGACGGTAACTCTACCAGGTCGCTCTCTTAACGCTTTGAAATTAAATAACTAAAATAAAAATGATAACTCTTAACACATCACGTGACAAAACCTAGCAGATGTAATGACCCAAAAACAAACGCACTCTGCTTGACGTCATGGGTCACGTGACAGTTACTAAACCATGCCCATTTCCTTACGACGTCCCAAAAATCGCTCCCAGGGGTTGCGAAGATGTCAGAACCATAGAGTTATTACAATAAACGCTAGAGGCTCAGCTGGCGCTAGTGTCTACGGGACTTTCGGTTGCAAATTGAAGCAGACAACATGCAGTCTACTTTTCCAGTCTTCCACTGTATTCCTATGGGAAAACGCGCGTGAATTTTGTCTCTTCGCCGGAAAATAACATGAATAACTTTTGTTATTTCGGTTGTACCGGATAGTATGTACCTTTATTAATGTGGTGAAAGTGTAATTGCTTTAGTTACAGCATTTTTTCTTTACCACTGAACGATGTTAAACTTCGCTATATTTCAGGCCCAAACCTCTGTTCCATGGCAGGTATGTAGAAACGAGCGACGATTCTAAGCAAAATAACGATCGAAAGGAATGTCAAGTGTGTTCAAGGTTCGCCAGCATTCCGTTGGTGCTTATTAATATAACCGTGCATCTTTACGAGTGGTTAAAAAAACGTTCGAAACGTAAAGAATAAAGTACGTGGGCTACTAAAGGTGTGTTTTCTTATTATTTCCTATGTGGGGCAGTTTTTATCGGGCACCTGTTCTCTGGCTTCTCCCTATTTGCAAAGATTTGGAGCGTGCGGGTGATGACTTGAACCCAGAACAAGCATCTTCGCACATATTCATGAGCAGAAAGAATAAATAAGCAGTACTTATATATTGCAAATCGGACTATATTACGTGACTTTCAATTTATTTTGATCGTCTGCAAGCACAAGGAGTTACTTGTCCAGTGTTACTGCGTAGCTCTTGCCGCCTCTCTTGGTTTTCCACATGTCCTTCGTTCGTTTGGCACGTATATCCCCCATGCTAGAAAGCGCCGACGCCGTGTTCGCGCTAACAGTGTCCGACAGTGCACATAGATACACGTACGAAGTGGTTTTAACACCGTTTTTCATGCCACGAATTTCAAATAAAAATGCTGTAACTGACCAATTATTTCGTCTGCGTGACTGAGAAATGTTCCAATGTGCCTAGTACGTGCAAATTATTCGTGATAGTTTCTCTTATAATCGAGCCCAGAGAGAAAATGCACTCGCTTTTTCCCATAGAAATGCATTACCGGAAGTCAATTTCGGACTGCTTGCTGTCTGCTTCAAAATGCAACAGCACACTAGCGCCAGCTGAGCCTCTAGCGTTTATTGTAATAACTCTATGGTCAGAACGCCGAGCTCTTATGGGCTGACTAAAAAAAAAAAAAAAGTGGGTCATGCATTGAGGTATAGACCTTTGCAGAAATCGCCTCCTGCGCGCTGCCATCTTTGTCTGCTGGGCTGTGGAACGCCTTCCAAGCATGCGCTGTTGATTGGCTGTGCGATATATTGGACGCTGCGCATGCGTCCACAGCTCAGTGACTCAGCATTTTTTGCCCGGTCGCTTCGTTCGAGACTGCCGCTGGAAAGGTGTATACCCAGTACCCTTTCAATCGAAGCCAATCAGAGCTCGGCGTCGTTCTGACGTCACCGCAACCCCTGCACAAGAAGCAGACGACTTTCCGCATAGCCTTCGACAACGCATCGGCGTCTCGTGCACCAGCGCGCGCGCGCAGCCAAAGCACGACGGAAGGAATAATGCGCCGAAGTCGGACGCTCGAAAGGCACGCCCTGCCGTTCTCATTCTGTCAGTGACTATAGTATAGACCATTTCGCTTTTTTTTTTCTTTTTTTTTTTTTACAAAAGATCCAGCGTGCCAGAGAAGTCCAGCGGTCCGTGTTTGCCACTGCAAATTCGACAAGCGAGGGAAACTGTACATTAAAGCACCAACATCTCAAATGGAAGTTGCCAAAAGCTCTTAAAGCGTTTCAGACAAAGACCGCAAGAAAAAAAAAAATGTTCCACGATATTGGAAGGTTACGATTCGGACATTATAACGAACATAGCTGCATCAGGATTTATGTCAACGTTATTGTGAAACTCCGGAGGCTAATATATTCTATGTTTTCATTGTATACGTATAATTTATAAATTAACGTAAACAAAAACAAAAAAATCAGATGCTTGTTTTTTTACGCGGGTTAAAAGCGAAGTCCGAGAAAAGGAAAGCTCGAAACGTGACGAGACAAGCGACGCGAAGAAGAGTCGAAGCAGTAGCCAACCACGCTTTTGCAGCCTCTGCGAGGAATCGCATTTTAATTGCCGAGCGCGAGAAGGGTGCGATCAGTGGCGCGGGTAGTCCATCAAAGCGACGCGGCTGGGCAGTTGTACTACTACCCGCGTTCTCCACACGCGATAAACAAATCGACGAGGGATACACGGACATGTGCGCTCCCCCGCCGTGGGACGCAGAAACGAGAATTATATAATCGAGGGACACACTTTCCTGGACAACCCTGCAAAACGCAGAAAACAAAGTGTATAAAACAACATCATCATCATCATCATCATCATCGGAGAGGAAAACAGAGAAGCGAACGAAACGACCACACGCGTTTTCAGAGAGGAACGCTTCGTCGTACTATGCCTCTTGGAACACCCCCCAAAAGCTCTATCGGTTCTCACGCTGTTCGCATCTTTGTTCAAGGCTCCACCGGTTCGGCGAATAAGCAAGCGAGAAAAGTCGGACTCTGCAGCCGGCGGTACCTAAATCTCAGGCGATCACATTACCGATGGGGGAAGAGTAGAGACACCGGGATAATTCAGAGCAACCATGGACGATGCCAACTTGTTCCGGCGTCGCCGAAAGAAACACTTGTTCGCGAGCGGCCGCCGAGCGCCGCGCGCCACGAACGAATTCCGCCAGCGGCACGCTCCAGTCCGCAGTGAGGGGCTCTCCACGAGTAACCGCATTTCTTGTTCTTTACCTCGCCTCCTCCACTACACCACGCAATACCAGTTTCTTCCCTTTGCCCCCTCCGTTTTTTGCTGATGTTGTATTTATCTCGCAGAGAGGAGGGAACGCCCAAAACTAAAGATCGGACAATCCAGATCGGGGGGCAGGCAGCCGAGCGAGCGCCGAACCCGTCGATGACGGTCGGCGCTCCACGATCGCCGACCCGTCATCAGCGGCAACGCACTGGCCAACTGCTTTCGGGGAAGGAGGCAGTGTTCCCGTGGCGGCATCCGCTGTGGCCGGAAAAAACCGAGTGGCCACGAGCGTCCTCATCGCTTCGCCCCTTCCGACAACGCTAGCCGGTGCCGTGTTGCACGCGCTCGCGGATGTCACCTGCTCGAAACGTAAACACCGCTGCGCGCGGCTGCATCGCGCGGCGTCGGTCGAGATCGGCATCCGCGCCTAAACGGCTGTCAGCGCTCGACCACGAGTGACGAGGCGGCGGCCCGACCGAACGGGAACGCGACGCGCTGGTGCCAACGCCTGATCGGCACCGGCGGCCACCGGGTAAACAGCAAACAGCCGAGGTCCGAATGCCTCTCGTACGGCCATGATGCCAATCGACTCACACAACAGCAGCAGCAGCGACGTATCAGCGAGCAACTCCGCCACTCCGCTCCCCCCCTCCTTCGAGCGCGCCGACAGCAACACCGGGAGGGCGCGGAAAATACGAAAGGACCGAGTCCACTCACCTTTGCTGCAGGGATTGGACGACGCTACCGTTAGCAGACAGCAGAGCAACGTGATTCTTGACGCCATAAATCCATAAACTGCAGATACTCCATAGAATCACCGCACACAATTAAATCCCTTTGCCGACCCCAACTCCACTCGCGTGCATGAGTACACACACGCACACACACGCCGAGAGCAAGCCGCGCTGGTCGCGCCACACAGTGCTGACAACTGCAGGGACATGTCCCTCGCCCTAGGGAATTTTGGGCGCTGTTTCACGGATCCAGGTCCAGAAATTACGCGAATTCCGACTTTCTGGGGTTTTTCGCTGGTCACAAGACGCGAGGCTAAAGGACATTAACCGCGTAAAGCCGCATAAATTATAAATTCTATCGTAACGAGTTCGAAGCAACCAAAGCACGTCTTGTTCGTGATTTTATTTATCCTAGTCTCAGCTTCTAGCTTTTGTTGTTTCCTAACCAGCTATCCTGCATACCTTTGCTCCTTGCAGAACTTTTCTGTCCCGTTTAAGATCGCGTAGGTTTCATTGTCAACTGCTGTACGCTTGACAACAAACTAAAAGTTAAAATGTAAAACAAAATCCCTCAAGCAAACGTTATCTAGGGATTTTTCGGCCTCGAAGCAGGGCTTCATGCTCGCGGGGAGTAGTGGAGGGGTTGGTAGGTGCGCGCTCTTCTGCTCTTCCCACGAGCGTTGGTTACCCCTTAGCGTAGCTCGCTCGCTCTTGTTTGTTTCCTCTTCTTGCGGATTCTCAACGCATAAGATGGACAATTGATCAATACAATATTTTGGGTAGGCGGAATCAGATGACCAATTTACTTCGCACGAAGATTTCACTGAAGCATTTCGCGGTTGTAATCCAGAGGTTGAAGGGAGTGAATTATATTTTTCGTAACAGCCAAGCAAAGGAGAACGGGAAAGGGGGTGCATTCGGAGTGGTCGAAATGGTCGCGTTTCTGGTGCGGTGGTTTTCGGGTTGCCTCGATCCGCCTTGAGCGGAGATCTGCGCGGCGCGTTTGTTTTGGTGAATCGGTGGACGTGACTCTTGATGAGCCTTTCCCGCGGGCATTGTGTATTGTGTAAGCGAGTAGGGTCGCTTCTCCGGCTGTCATTGAGGTCAAGTCAAGTGCCGCGCTACGCAGAGGCGCGCGTGCGAGCGTGGTGCAAGTGGTGTCTGTTCGACTTGGTTCGATTGTGAAATAGCTGTAGTCGGATGTTCCTTGTTGGCATTTGGCGGAGCACTCGCTACTTAAGCTTTGTGGGTCTACAATCGCGTGCCGAGAGTTGCGCGATTTGAGAAGTAGCTGCGTAAACAGCGATTAATTAATTCGGTAAAGATATTCGCGAGCGTAAACGCCGAATGATCGTACATTAACGCGAGTGGCATTGTTGCTTAATGTCTGGGGGTTCTCAGGGGGTCCGGGACCCCGCTCCAATTTCGGCGGGAAGGGGGGGGGGGGGGGGGGGGGGGTCTGAGACCCCCCGTTGTACCGAAGGTCCCTTTGTCTTAGTCATGTGCTTGGGGAACAGAGATGACAAGTCTTGGATGAATTGAAAGAATGCTTAGCTGTAGAAATAAGCTGTTCAAATGTCGGTTTAATGTTATCGAGGAAGCACAAATAGAGACCCCCCTCCCCTCCTTTTTATGGAGGCCTCTATATATACCTGTGCTCGAGCTAAGGGAGACCCCCTCAGACTGGAGGGAGACTTTAAGCCCTTCATTGTTACCTTCTACTCATTGCTGCAACCTAGTTTTGAGAATTGCTACTAATTAAATATTTAATTATGTTATTAGGACACGCTCACTGGCGCCTACCAATGCCGGTGATCTGCTTTATTATTATTTTTTTCACACTTTTAGTGTTTTGACGGCCTGGTGCTGCCATCTATGCGGACAATCTTCAAACTTGAGCTCTCCAACCATGACCTCCGAGATCCCGAACCGCGCGCGCGAAGGCTTCTCCGGCCATTTTATTCAAGTCGCTCCCCAGCCAAAGAGTGTAAGTGCGCTAACTCCGTTGCTCGCCGCGAGGCGGCGCTGTCTGCCCAGTCATAACAGAGGGGCGAGCCGTCTGCGCCGCAGGTAGAGATCTGCACTGGTACGGGCCAGACCGCGGGCCACGGGCCGGCCCGGCCCTTGGACCGGGCTCGGGCTTCACGGCAACATTCATGAAGGGCCCGGGCCGGGTACGGGCCTTGCATTTAAGTCTACAAGGGTGGCCAAAACAAGCCAAACTGGCCATTACTTTTTTTTTTTTTTTTTTAGCGGCATGTTTTTTGAAAGCGTGTTCGGGGGTTGGGAGGGGTACCACAGTGGGGGAATAAACAGATGGTGAAGCATGTGTTTGTGGGTGTATGCTTTTGTATGGTTCGGTGTGTGCAGCGAATGCTCTTCCAGAGGACTAGCGGCGCGGCGTTCTTTTTCGTCCCCGGCGGCGCCGCCATCATACAATCGCTTCTCACCACAAACACGCACATACACGGGCCTCTACACTGCGTACCCCCGCCGGCGTAAACCATCTGTACGCACGAGTGCTTGCATCCCAAATAGGGGTGAAGAGGTTCCCCTGAGGGGTACTTTTCCTGAACAATTTCTCGCAGACCACCGCAAAAGACGACGACATTGCTGTTTTGTTTTTTTTTTTTTTTTGCTTTTTTTACGGTTGTGCGCAAGGAGAGTGGCTAATTTAGAACTTTGCCCGTCTTTTGTCCAAATCCGTCGCCATGTTTCCCTTCCTTTCCAACTGTGACACGTGGTTTTGTTTACTTCTGCTTGTCATTTTTGTTTTGCCGTCCTTTCCGCGCGTGTATTTTCGAGCAGAAAAGGAAGATCGGGTGATTTTTCTTAACAAGCTCTAGGCCTGCAGATTGGTCCAACTAATAATAGCAGCAAAAAATGCTTAATCAACTTATGTGTAGCAGTTGCAAGCGAGCTGCCATGCCGCGCAATTTGTGAGCTATTCATACTGGGCTAAAATAAAGAGCAGCTGGTCCGTGAAAATTATCTTCGGGCCAGGCCGGGCTGGCTATTGGAAATATTGATTGCGGGCCGCGGGCAAGTCCGGGCCCAATAGACAACGGGCCAGGCTGGGGCGGGCTTCGAAATATCGGCCCGTGTGGACTTTTAGTCGCAGGCATCGCGGGTGGGTGGTGTCAGTCGCGTCGTCGTGCTTCATCTTGCGTTCACCCGGGCTCCCCGGACTGTTTTGTTTTCAGCTATTTCTGGACATGGATTGAAAGCAAGGTATGCTCTAAAACTATACACACACGCACTAGCCATGTAGGTTTCTTTGCGGACGCAGTGCAGTCGCGATACGTAGAGGAAGGAGATCTGCCGATATGCGGGAGGGGGGGGGGGGGGGGGGGGGGGGGGAAGAAGGTGAGGTGAGAAAAAAAGAAAAGGTGGTTTTGTTGAGACTGCCGGACCGTTTTTCCTTCATCCTCCTAAACAGCTTTCTACAAGGCTAATTTGACGTGTTCGTTTTTACAGGGATAGCTGCTATGGTCTCTCCGTGTTGTCACTTGACATCGTGACGTCAGAGTCACTTGACATCATAATCTCTTGTGACGTCGCAATTTCACTTGACATCATGGTGTCATATGATGTTTACAAGATAACGCCCCACCTTTTCAATCGATGCCTACAATTATCACGAAGTTTATAAAAACAAAAATGGCGAAATCGTTGCGAGGTGGTTGTACCTCACTGCCATAATTTTTTCCCCAAAGCCGGGGTCACACTGCTGTTTATCATACAAAAGACAGTCTGCAAACAGATTCAAACTCGAGTCACCACGAGATCTGAGCTTCGAATGCCGCAAGGCAACGACTTCAAGGAGACACTTGGCACGGCATTTGAACCATGTATATTGTGGTGATTCATATCTGCGGACTGTCTTGTGTATAATGTATAAGCAGTGTGACCCCGGCTTAAAGGTACAGAGCGCGACACTGTTAGCGCCAACAAGCGATCGCCGGTTTTTAGAGTTTTTCTCTTTGAAACCAAGTGATGTCATCCAAGTTATTATTGCTACGGAAAGGGCTCATTTAGTTCTATATGTAAGCGATAAAATTTCGTGCTCGCTAATACTATTTAGAAGTAAAACGCGAAAGTGCGCCGATGTTGTGTTCGCGCTAACAGTGTCGCGATGTGTACTTTTAGTAGAAGCAAACACCGCAATACGACCGCAAAAATTGCGTAATAAATATTAAAAATATTAAAGGAGGGCAACACGGAAACCTCGTGCTCAGGCTCAAAAAGCTACGCCAAACAACGTGCAAAAAAAAAAAAAAAAATTGCAGCATGAATATTTTTATATAGGGAAATCCGAAGGTTTTATGTACGGAGCTAATTTTTTTCTGAAATTTTATACGTGCTACAGATTGCAATCAAATATATCAAATGGCGCGTTTGTAGCGCTAGCCTCAACATGTCCAGATGAATATCTCAAATTAAATAATTAAATAAGCATCACAAATTGTCTATCTACGTCCCCAGAGCAGCTGTTCACCATTCTACTACAATACACAGAAAATTGTAAGTAGAAGTAGCACTAACTCGACGTAACAAGACTTTTTCTTGAACTCTTCTGCCTCGCGCCACTGCTGTCGATGACTGGGGTGGGAGCGCCTCCCCGCGGATAGACGCCGCCTCCTTCTCTTTTTCCGATTACGCCCTCTCCGGACGAATGGGAAGGCCGGAGAAGCGTTCGAGCTCTTCTCCTGCAATTTGTTGATTTCGTATTTTTCGATGATGCTGAGGAATTTTCTAATTGAA
Source organism: Ixodes persulcatus (assembly GCA_013358835.2). Classification (NCBI taxonomy): domain Eukaryota; kingdom Metazoa; phylum Arthropoda; class Arachnida; order Ixodida; family Ixodidae; genus Ixodes; species Ixodes persulcatus. The sequence goes on from JABSTQ010009925.1 coordinate 60,620, forward strand.
ACCATGCCCTTAAAACAATATTTAAAAAAGTTAATTGCGCAAAAATAATTAACAACCTAATTATTTCGGACTTTAATAATAGCCCCTTCCCCTGGCAAATAGCGAGCGCTCGGCGCGCGCTCGCCGAGCGGATTCTTGTTTACCTCGCGAGATGAGAGCAATCTCTCCGAGTGCCGCTTGTAGATCTGGAGCCGGTGGGGCGCTCGCCGAGCGGCTCCAACCGCTCCGTGGAAGAGTGGCGGAGCGCGTCGAGCGGCGGAGTAGTTCTCCGCGCAGCCTTTTTCGGAGGAGTACGATCTGTAGTCGTCTCTCTCATCGTTTCAGTTTCGTTATCGACATTCCCGCGGGGGAGTGAAGGAGTTTCGCGGCTTTTTTGTTTCGATTGCTGGGTGGGCACTCTTGCTGTGCTTGCTTCCGTTCCCCTCGTCATGACCGACTCGCCCGAGCATACTGCGTTGATGACATTGTTGCAGTTAATTTCAGGAGGTCTAATAAAACGCAGTGACAGCGACGAAGATACCAGCTTAGCTGCAGCTCGAGTGACGACGAGGCAGCCGTTCTCGGCGAAGTGTTTGCCGAGTCGCTTGCCTGGCCAGCGAAGAGGCCCAAGATATCGCGGTCGAAGGCGTTGTGCGCGCCTATTCGGATGAAGAGCTACGCATGTCGTTTGTTCGTTTTGTGGTCTCTGTAATGTAATTGGAATAATTAGAAGACAATTAACACGCCAAATACTCCGCAGATGGAAGTCGCCTTCGGACATGACGATCGGGCCTACGGCTCGTACAAGTACTTCTAGTTGTCTTTATCGGGCTTATATAACTGTAAGGCAAAATAAATTGTGCCTTAACGTCGTGGTCACCGTTAATCAAGTAGTAAATAATCAATTTTTTGTCAAAGCATAAATTTCCGATCAGAACTTCATGCTTTCAGCAAGATAGCAATGGGAACCGCAACTGTTCAAAAGCGAGAGCAGACGCTCTGGAAGCGGTGGCGCTGGGAGCGTTACGCTCGATTTGCTCCGCAGCGCGTGCCACTGGGATGGATCACGTGACCGATCGCTCACGGAGGCCGACCGCTCGACGAGCGCTAGCGCGGAGCGCTCGGCATTTGCCAGGGGAAGGGGCTATAATTTTCCTAAATAGGCCCCGGGCCCAGGTGATTGGCCCAGGACCAAAACGACACAAGCCTTTTTTTTTTTTTTTTTTTTTTTTTTTTGCTACGCGTAGTTTTTGCAATATCGAATTTGCACACCTTTCGTGAAACGTTCTGGATCGTCCTGCTGTTCCGGTGAGTTGGGGGGAGGGGGGGGATCTGTAAGTGCTTTTATGTACCATGGATATGTTCAAAATCTACTGTAATTGATCACATCGGAGCACGAATAGCTACGGTGTGGAGCAAGAATGGTTTTCGAAGGCAAACGTACAAGACGGCGAGAAGGAAAATCTTTGAAGCGCGGCCCATATATGGTCGTGTGCAATCTGTTGACCAATCAGAATTAGGTGAGCCGCGCTCAAACGTCAGGAGCAATTAAGTTGGTTGATAATAAGCCAGCACTGGTCAGTGATGAGGAGCTGTTTTGCGCAGTATTTTGTAAATTGTCTAAGGACGAAAAAAATACGTACCTTCCCCCCTTCTTCCGTCGCTACTGTTTCTGCAGCTAAGCTCGTTTCTGGACCGCGAGTGCCGCAAGTATACAGTCGTAAGAAGTAAGACACTGATCCAGAGGCACCTACGGCTTCACGCACATTGCACTCGCACAACACATTCACACGGCGTTGATTCGTGATCGGTTTCCAAGCGTGCGAAGGCACAGAGACACAGCACTTCGGCGTGCCAAGAAAGCTTTGAACACGCCGCCAGACCGACGAAGCTTGCTTTCGACGAATTGTGCCCTTTGCTTGCGGCACTGCCCTTTCGTAAAAATTTCCGCGCGTTCTCAACGGCAAGTATCACGCCTCATATAGAATCTTAAAGAACGTCTTTGGCGAATGACGACGAACGAGTAGAAAACGTGTCTTTAGAACGCTGCTAACGGCTTCTGCAACGCTAGCGAAACGAGAAAAAACGGCATGCAAGATGGCCGTCCGATGGCTGCATTCGCGCTGCAGCGAACAAGCGGGGATGCGCGATCCAGCAATTGTCATTGAGATCAGTGTTGTCGAATCGGCCGAATCCGCCGAATCCCCGAATCTAGAAGTTCGTAGCGAATTTTCGATTCGGCAAAAGTTCGGCTCATCGCTGCCATCACTATGTAGAGTTCAGTATTCAGTAGCACCAAAAACCCTTTTGAATCAGGGCCATCGCTCCCAAAGGAATCTCATAAAATTGAGGATAGGCGGCGCAAGCTACCGTCTAATAAAGTAGTGTTCTATTTATATATATGTTTTTTTGTTTTATTAAACTTTTTTATTCACCTCATCGAAACGAGATTCAACGAGAACGAACGAGACGTGTACGAGTCTACGACAGTCTACGAATCCCTTGCAAGTGGAAGGCCACGGGTGCGGCGTGATCCTAGGACTGACGCCGTTTTGATCATCGGTTTTTAAACTATCTCTGTAAGTACGGATTGCCGCAAGCGTGAAAACCTTATACTAATCAGTCGAAGAAGGTTAGTGGCTAAAAAGATCAAGGCTATTCCAAGCGACGATCTCTCAACTCGGCTACGGCGTTGTTTTTCGCGCAGCAGCGTCAAGCGCTATGCCTAATGGTGTTGCCGGCCGGCGTTCGGTCGACGCTCGTTTCAGAATCTCCAACATGCGAGGCGGAGTACGTGGCCGCGGCCGCCCCGGGAGACCCGGTGGGATGTTCAAGCCGAAAGTTTTTGTCCCGCACCTTCCTTTCGACTTCTACGTTGTAAGTATTGAAAACCGTGCTATCTTTGCAATGATGACTATCTCTGCTAGGCTTCTTCGTCATACTTGTGCCTGGTTGGGCGGCAGAGAAAAGCTCACCGGAGGAAAGCTCACTGCCGAACCGGCAGATGCGAAGAAAAGCTCACCGGCCCTTGAGCGGATGCAAAAAAAAAAAAAAGCTCCGTTTTTTTTTTTTTTTTTAGCTTAGCGGATTGGGCGCCACACAAGCAATTTAACACAATTTGAATTCGTCACTTCATTAAAAATAGGTAGTGCCTAGAGTGCCGTCCGTCGGCACTCTTGCAGAGCGTTCAAGTGCCGTCCGACGTCACTCCACGAGTCCATTCACGCCTGCAAGTGCCGTCCGAAAGTCACGTATGAAACGAATTGTCAGAGTAAAGCTATACGCACTCCGGAGTGCACTTCGGTCGGAAATGGCTATACGCATTGTGCGGAGAACTCATGCCATTTGGGTCACCCTTTTCGAACGGCGCGTGTATCACTGGGGAGCTCGTTAACACAGCCCCCCGCCTGCGTTCATGCCGCTTCGCGGCGACAGTATCGGCTGCTAATTACAAAACTTAACCAGTACACGCTGCTTCGCGGCGTCCAGCCGACAACAGAAGCCCCGCTGTCCCCGATCGCACCTCCGGAAAGGGAGTCCCATACCATTTAGTTCTGCGAAGTTTCGGCGACAACATTCGGTTTTCTTAGTGTTCATCACAAAAAGAAATGTCATAAATATCGCCAAATGCCTCGACAAAACAAAATGTTCAAGAAAGAAAAGGGAAAAAAAGTAGACCCACCGGGGATCAAACCCGCTTCTACTTGCGTACAAAGCAGACGTGTTAACCCCTACGCTATGCCATCGCTTAGAAAACTCTCTATGGCCATTCGTTTTACACGAGTTTAGCGGAGTGCGTATAGTCATTTCCGACCGAAGTGCACTCCGGAGTGCGTATAGTCTTACTCATTGTCAAAACGAATTCTTCGACAGCTTAAAGGAACGGTGCAACAATATTCAATCGGAATGTTTTTCACTTTACACGAGCTCACTGGCACTAGTGGGACTCAAGGTTACCCGCATGCAACGCCACTGGCCAAGAAACTCCTTTGTTTTGGAGTAATTTCAGAGACAAAAGCGATCATTTTCATTCAATCTCTCCTTTGCAAAATTTGATGACGTAAAGTGGGGATCGCAGTACACCCATATGACGATATTTGAAGGCTGTTCATAGATTGGACCCGAGCATTGCGTGGGCACTCGATTTGGGCTCGTGATAATTACTAGCTCGAGAAGCATTCGGGTAGTGGCCTGTGTCCAATCGCTGCAACGACGACAATAGCCGAGCCATAACAATGTCTGGAACTCAGCGCGTGTCCTGTGCTCTGCCAACCCCAGCGCGTGGCTATGGTCAACATTGGCGGCATATAATCGGCTCCAGATCACGTGGCGGCTTGTTCTAGCTGCGAGTTGAGGGGGTGAACGCTGCTCGTTTTTCTTTAATTTTTTACTGGGACTTCTATTGCGTGGGGTGAAAAACGAACGCGTGTTTCATAGGTCATTAACGTCAGGGATCCGTTCTAAGCGGTATTTGCGCAAAGTACAAAAATTGTTGCATTGCCCCTTTAATGGTAAGATGTCTGCCTCATGCGCAAGCGGTCCCGGGTTCAATCCACAGTGCCGGCTTACTTTTTTTTCTCGAATTACATTAATAGAAAACTTAGTCAGGACGCAGTTGTCATGGGATATGAATCAAACATTCTGAGGCATTGTATGTTCGGGATTTATGTTGCTTCATTGCTTGCTTGTGCTTACTCGTTTGTTCTGACCCCTCGTACCACACATATTTCGTAATTGAACGCCCGGTTGGGCACAATCTACAGGGTTTTTAACCGAGAAAAGCGAATCGGGTTTCTTGCTCCACAATATCGTCACACACGGCACGAATGTAGCTCTAACCATTGGGATAGGATACTGAAGAACGTTGCGTCTGGTAGCAGGTGCAGCGCTTCTGTTTTCCACCGATGCAGCAGGTATAAGGGCTCCCAGGTTTGGGGTAACTTGGAATACCTAGAAATTTTGACTGACTTAGGTGAAACAAGCTCTGGGGTACAGCAAATAAAGTTTAAAGGCTTGACCATGACCCATACAGTTTTCATGTCCCCTTTTCTCTAGTCGGAGCAACTGTTCCAGAGGGTGAAACCAGCTCCGGATGACAGCGCATTGACTCAAGTTAGTATTTCTCGTTTCCTGCACTACTTACTTTAGCTTTGCTACAAGCGATCCTTATGTTTCAACTGATTTTTCAGGCTCTCCTCAAGAAGAATCAGGATTTAACACCGACATCTGCAGAACAGACAGCCATTTTGAACTTGGTCACAAAGATTCAAGCAGTTCTTGACAACCTCACCGTGGCTCCTGGAAGCTTTGAAGCTTGTGTAAGTAACTCTTATGCCAAATGCTGACTCACAAGTGGGTATGCATGGTCACGTTTTGAACACAATGTGCTTGAGTAGTTTTACAATCCACTTTTTGCAGAAGACTTGCTGCCCTCTAAAAAATTGCCATGCTCAGTCATGTGGGGAGCATAAGTTATGTGCTATCTGACTCGGCCTGATTGTGCAAAGATTTGTTTTTGCCGGCGCCGATAGCAGCTCCCAGTATAATCAAGCTAGCACCAAAAGCGGGTAGGCCGTAGCAAGAAACATCTAGGCGAGGTGCTTTGAAGTGTATTGTAGAACACAGAAAGACAATAACAACGCTGAGCCACAGTGGTGCTGCACTTCCTTTCACACATTCTTTCTCGCGCCAGTTTAACGTCTTGGGGCAAGGTGACTGGTATCTTCCTGTTGCTGCTCGGATTTTTTCAGCTACCTTTGTTCAGGACTGTGCGCTAGAAACCTAGGTAGTAGAGAAATTTAGCAAATTCAAGAGTGGGGGAACCATGCCTTGCGCTATTTGTGAAGTTTGCAGCAGCTTGGGCCTTAGTTCGAACCTCGCAACCTTATGGTCGGTATGGGAATGTGTTCCCACATTCCCATACCGGTCATACTCGTATTATGCTGTTATTGTCCAGTCACAGACAGGATAAAAACGGCAGGGCATGTCTTTCTAATGTCCTGCCTCCAGCACATGCTGGTTGTGTGTATGCTCAAAGCACATGAAGTGTCTAAGTGTTCTTGAAGGTAGAAAGCTTGTGCTGTACGTGGGGCAGCTGAGAGTCCTCCCTTTTGTTCTTATCCTATCAATGACTGTGGGAAGACCTGCAAATGAGGGAACAAATTAATCACCATTATTTGCAGCCTCTACAGTTCATGAAGAAATTGCAATATTGGTTCCGTTTATACTTTTGAGGCCATGAAAAAATAATATATTGAATTGCTATTCTTTGACCTCTACTTTGACTCTTTTCTGCTGGTTAGCAATGCTAACTGGGTGTTGGTAGATCTCCATTGCAGCGTGACAGATTGTGGATTTACTTTTGCAGCAAATCGAAGAGGTGCGCCAAGTTGGGTCATTCAAGAAGGGAACCATGATGGTTGGAAACAATTCTGCAGATATTGTTGTGATCCTGAAGACTCTGCCAACAGGTACGTCTATCCTTCATTGGATCAGTGATCATGAGAACTACTGTAGCTGTTTGTTTCAATATAACAGCAATGCTTAAAGGAGCTGTGCAACAGTTTTAGTGCTTTGCTTAAACAACTTGGGAAATGGTGTCTTGACCTTTCTGAAGTAAAGAACAAAAAACTGCTTTTGCCTGCATGTCCTAGTTTTTATTTTAAAAATGAGCAAAGATTGAGGTTTTCGGCGCCTCTCAACTCCTTCACCATCTTCCGAGTCACATGCGCTGCGACGTCAATGGGGGCGACGCGGGGTTCCGGTGAAGCTCTCTCTCTGGAGCCATCCGTAAGCAGCGAGAACTCATCTGCTCGCGACCACGTGCTGGCGGGCACAGCGCGAACAATATGGTGAAAGGAGGAAAGTCTACTCCGGGTCCGGCCATACCCGTCCGGCCCTGTCCCCCTCCCCCTCCGGCTTCTGGCGGCTGTTCGCGGTAGCAGATAGAGGTGACGGTTTTGTGGACCTAGGATAGATGGCGCCACTAAAACTCCATATAATAAAAGTTTTGTCGATGATGCCAGGTTTTTGACGCATTAATATTTACGTTGGAACGACAAGATTTATAGCAAAGTTACCTTTTATGGAGCAGGTATTCGCACAAATTGCTATCTTTCTACAAGACCCCCATTGACGTCATGCCGCGTGTTTCTCATGGTCGCCGCTCGCGGCCGCAGGTTGGGGAATATTCTAATTTTTGCCTCGCGATTATGCGGCGGAATCGCAACGTTTCGAAGGAAGGAGGTGTGTTTTTCTGTCCTTTGTGACAAGGTGAACAATTTCAAAAATAGAAGATGCCAATTCTTTCAGCGTCAAAATCGTTGCACAGCTCCTTTAAGATAATAAGTTCCCATCTCGGGCGTAAACACGCTAATCGGAATTGCTCCTCTAATTGTGGTTGCTATTAAAATTAGTAGAAATGCTGCCATGAAGAAAAATATCACTGGCACATATAAATTTGTTTAACTTCTCTTTCAGAGGCCTATGAGTAGACATATTGATCAATTAATTTTTAGGAATATTAGGTATGTTTCAAGAGCATAAATTACATTTTCTTGAAAATGTGGTGACCATTATTTTTTTTATGTTTCTAGCCACATGCTGCAGGTCCTTATTAAAAATTTACACAGTATATAAAACAACTAAGACAAGCGAAAAGAAGTAGAGAGGACAGTGCTGAACTTGTAACAAAACATTTATTGAACAAAACACTAACAAAGTAAACAACCATATCCTGATGGGATCAGCATGTGTTCAAAAACGCAATCTCTTTTTGATTGTCTGGCTGGAGCAAATAACCTCCACCTCCTTTTTTATTACCAAGTCTTTCAAACAATTTTTTGACCGTTTTTGTCTATGACATTTACAATAATGATCTTGCTTCTTGAACTTGGGATGGCATTTGCATCCACATAGTGTAAGGTAGATATAAACTGTTTCGGAAGCCAGCGGGATCTTATCAGTGCCTCACTACACAGCTTTGCCATGCGACCAAAGAACTCAATGTAAAAAAGTGAAGTAGTGTGAATCCCTCACCAGACAGCTTCAAATTTATAACTCCTGGCACCATTTACTTGGCTGGAGCTGGTGCTTGATTTGCTCGTTTTTCAAAGACAGGAACATGCATGTGCTGAGTTGTAGATTTCTAAACATAAAGAGGACGTATATTATAGTATTGTGGTGTATGTAATTAACTTGGTTTATCTGCTCGAAGCAGGCAGATGTATGACAAAGAAAAAGTATACATGAAGAAGAACATTACTACAAGAAACATACACATCGCGACACTGTTAGCGCGAACACTACATCCACGCCTTTTCACATTTTATTAGGAAAGAGTATTAGTGGGCGCAAAAGTTTTCCCCTTATGTTAGAGCCCTAAATGAGCTCTTTCTATAACAATGTTATGTTTGATAACAACCTTTCGGTTCTAAGAAAAAAACGCAGAAAACTGGCGATCGCTTGTTCGCGCTAACAGTGTCACGCTCTGTACCATATTATTGATTTACATTTCCTTTTTTCTTGCTGCAGAGATATTATTTTTTTTTTTGCCTGTACAATTTTTTTTTTTTTTTTTTGACAGACTTGCCTTGCAACCGAATGCACTTGCACCAGCTGTATGACAGCCTCTGTGTGCCATGCTGGAACTAGTTTTAGGGAGTGACCGACACCCACGCCTGGACAGCTGCTTCCAGCTTATTAATGACCACAAAATGGTGTCCTCGCAGTTTTTTTTTTTATTTTTTATTGCACCCGATAACCATAGGGGGCTCTGTGAGGTCATACCCATGCACGACCGAACGTCCGACTGGTCGTACGGCGTGCCAGTCATGGTCTTGTGTGAATGCACACGACGCAGTGGCTGACCAGTGCCCGATCGGGTTTGGCCTTCTTTCTGACATGTTGTATGACCAGTTGGATGTTTGGTTGCGTGTGAGTATGGCCTGACCGGGCCCCAGTGGTTATCACCTTTTGGGTGGCATGAAAAAGCCCCTGCGAGGATGCCATTCTACATGCACCGAAAAGCTGGAAGCAGCTGTCCAGGCAGGGGAGTGAGGCACTTTTAAAAGTGGTTACAGCAGGCCATGAAGAGGCTGCGACACGGGTGGTGCTAGGGTATTTGGTTACAGGGGGAGGCTGTGGAAAAGGGGGCATATGTACACACCTCTGAGTGGCCGGTATCTGCAGCAAAAATATGAATCGTAAATCAATACGCTGAAGTTTTCTTTAATGAATAATTTGGGTCTTGGGGCACAAGGTGAAGCGGTGCAAGCATTGGCCAACAAGGTGCTGGAAGAAGTGAAGGCTGCAGATCCTGCACTGAGTAAGTTGGGATGCTTTTTATAATATAGAAAAGTGTCTTTTTCATTGGTTCACTTGTGCAATTTGTGTTTGATATTAGAGTGCTATGAACTATAATTGAAGCCAACTTCCCTGGGTAAAGCAATTGAGTTTCTTTTGCACTACGTCATTAGGCCCTTTCCTAAACTCAGCCTGGCAACATCGGTCACTAGTATCATTATTGGAGTGTACGGTGTCCAGTCATGGGCACGTTACCAGTAAAAAGTAAGTGTTACAGTTACAATTACCTAGAAAGAAAAAGTAACTCTGTTACAGTTACAGTTACCGGTTTCAAAAAGTAACGTGTTACAGTTACAGTTACTGCAAAAACAGTAACGCCGTTACTTTCTCGTTACATTTTTTTTTGCGTCATTCGCCGTTTCAGCATCTTGATGTGCATAATTTATATGCAATAATTGTTATAACTTAGAATCAACCGTTTTTCAAAATTGTCATCGGCCCGCGTCAGTGAACGTTTTGGTTTATTTTTCACTCCGAAACGAATGAGGACAGAGATGGTCACATAATTAGATTCTGGTATTTACTCGGAAGCAGGCCTAAACATAGCATGTCAAGCAGCTTCCAAAGAATATAGGCGGAAAGGGGACAATTAGCTTCAGGTGCTTTACGAGTGTGCGACGACCACCGCGGCGTCTATGTCCGAAACGCCAACTGTGGAAGTCGTGTTCACTAGAGCGGCTTCGAAGAGAAATAATAAATTAAACAAGCGCCGGCTTTCTGCACAATTTGGGGACGGCTTTCTTGAAATCTATTAGGGATGAGGAAACGGCGAACGACCGGTAGTAAAAACGACAGCACGGACATATCCCAGACATAGCCCAGACGGAATACTCGGAGAAATTGCACGACCACCAACACCCACAGATGGTACGCACGAGAGAAGAGTGAACCACAGTCGGTGAAACAGACATTGTTTGCCGCCCCTACCACCGCGGGCGCCGCTTCATTTATCTCCCGGTTTTGTGCTGACTCGAATGTCGTACATCCTCGGTCGTGGGCTGAACCAGGCTGTTTTTTGTTTGTTTATAGCGTAGCCACGCTTTTTTTTTTTTGTCAGCGAGAAGTTTGGAGAAAAATACTTCAAGATGGCAATTTCTCCATGTCCGCGGCAGTGGGTGCAATTTATATAGTAAAAAAAAGTAACTGTAACGGCCTGAACAGTTACAGTTACCCAATAAAAAAGTAACAGTGCTACAGTTACAAGTTACCAGCATTAAAGAGTAACGCGTTACAGGTAAAAGTTACCGGAAAAAGTAACTAGTTACCGGTAACGCGTTACAAGTAACTAGTTACTGCCCAAGACTGACGGTGTCACACTAAAGGAATTTGATGAAACCTCAAATATTGGTAGCTATTGATCTGAATATCGGCATATTCAATTTTATCTTGAGGATGCATGCCCTCAAGCTGATGAAACAAGGCTTTCATGCTCAAAAAGTCAGTACAATGGAAAGCATACATTGAATAGGAGTGCTGCTACAGCGCTTCCTTCAGGCTCTGTTTGAATCAGTCTGCCGGCATGTGCACGGGTGAGCGCACTTTGTGTCTGCAGACCGATTGTTTCTTTTGTCTTACCTACACCGGAATGAGTCGAGGTGAAAGGGGACGGCGAAGAATTATTATTGTCCGCGGTTCGACATACTGAAGGGATGTCATTAGATGAAATACTATACTGCAGCTACTGAAATGACTACAGTTAAAGAGTTTTTTTTTTTTTTTTTTTTTTTTTCTCAAAATGAATCAAATCCAGAAACCTAAACTAAGCCAGTTTCGGCTGAAATTCATAGTTTATCTGGAGGTCCATAGTTTCCAAAAGGTATTAATCTGAAATCAGTGATATTATGCGAGAAAAACCATCGTAAAGGTGGCCGCAGCACAGGGCTCGAAGTTATTCCGATAAGCACACACTCCTGTTTATCTTGGGTTCGCATCTCATGAATTTCGCTCATTAAAAAGAAAAAAAAAAACAATTTGGACTGTTATTGGAGTCACAGATTACAGTGGGTTTTGGGAGGGGCCTACTTCTTGATAGCGAAAGAGTGACACTCCTTAGGGCACTGCATGCCTTCCCTGTGAAGAGATTAATAGTGAGCTACCCTTATAAAGGGAATTCATACGCACATATTTTTTTTTTTGTTTCTTTGCTCGCACAGAGGTGACCCAGCAGGTGACAGAAGCCGGGTTCGACCTGAAAGGCCCCGATGGCGCAGTTGCCAAGATCCTCATCAGCACGGTGCCGCAGAATTTGCGCAAGCTGGACCCGGAGCTGCACAGTAGGTGGTGGCTCGCGCGAGCCCGCGCAGCTGCGCAGCTCTGTCGTGCGATTTCGACGGCTGAGAAAGTGGTCTTCGCATTGCGACGGTAGTTGTGGGGGGTACATTTCGAGCAGACCGCTTTAAGCATTGGAATCTTGGGGGCTCTTGATGCAAATTTACTTTTCTTCGGTCAAATTGTTGTCGCTATATTCTTAATAATAATTTTGTGGCGGAAAGACTGTTTCTTCCGAATAGTACACTCTGTCTCGCAAGGTGTGTGCCACGCTACCGAGGGCACGAGATCTTAGCTCTCCCAAATGCTTTGTTTACACGACTATGGTCACTGACAGAATGAGAGCGGCAAGGCGTCTTTTTTGAACGCCCGTCCTCCGGCACGCGCTTCGTGCCTTCCGTCGTGCTTTGCTTGTGCGTGCTCGAGGTGCACGAGGCACCCAAACATCGTCGACAGTTGGAAGTTCGCGTCGGAAGTGGAACGGCCGAAGGTCTCCCCTGCTGGTCTCGCCTTGTGAGGCACTCTCCAGAGCCACACACTCCCGCCCGGGGCTCACATCGAGCCGCAAATATCTCTCAAGATGGAGTTTAATTGAGCAACTAGGGGCAAAAGCCGGGAGATTGCCGGCATCGTCGAAAGAGCACTGTCTTTGCGGCTTGTCTTTTTACTACCAGCCATGTCGGGGTTGGCCTTTCTAGTGAGGCGACAGTACCCTGTCCCAACAGACTACCGAAGCAAGCATGGCTATCCGAATATCTGGGTCCTGCGACTCTACATTAATGTCCTCGTGAAGCTCGCTTTGAGTACTGTGGTTCGTCTTGAGAGTGTCTGTTAGCTGGCTTGTTATCAGATGGATGCTCGGATCATGCTTGGTGCGGGAGTGACTCATGGTTTCTAATAAGGCGTAGTTGCTTTTGAATCCTCAACAACCCCTAAGCGTTTTTGTATCTCGAAACATTGGGGACCCGTCACTCTCCCATAGGCACTGCAGTTATGCCCACCTGCAGTGGTACAGTCCTGGCGGATGATTGTCACTCTTGCGCAGTAGTTGAGCATCTTGCCTACGGAGACGAGGATGTGCAGTTCCACAGGGCGAACGTGTGTATCTTGTTTTCGACCATGCAGTGAGCCAGAAGCTTCTGCAGAACCACCTGACGGCCATCCGCCACTCGCGCTGGTTCGAAGAGAACGCCCACCACTCGAGCATCAAGGTGCTGATCCGCATCCTGCGAGACCTGCGCAGCCGCTTTGAAGGTTTCCAGCCACTCACCCCATGGATCATCGATCTGCTGGTAATTAAAATGATAAGTCTTAATTTAATTGCTGGGCTCAAGAAATATACTGGACTGCCTTCTCCAGGCTTTCTGCACTCTGACATTTTCCCAGAGGTCTCCAGACTACCATTTCAGTAGTTTGCAAGATTGTTTATTTAACACCACTGGCACTTGCTTATGTAATCTAAAGGCACGTTACTGTATTTGCTTGCATAATGAATGCGCTCACATGATGAACACACCCCCCAAAACAGGGTACCAATATTTGGACTTTTCTTTTTCTCTTGCGTAATGAACGCATTTACAATTTTCGGCTCCGCAAGTCTCGAATTGCGGCAAATTTAGCTAGCCACCACGTCAATTTTCTTTTGCCGCCTAGCGATCAGGCCAGGTCAAGCTAAGCCAAGCCGCTTTTGTAATGACTGCAAGCGGCCACTAGTGCCTAGTTGCCGAAGTGATCAACCGTAAAACCGAGCGGTGTGCACACTTGACAAAGCTAGAGTCGAGGAAGTGCCCAGCATTCTTTGCCTGCCGGATGCATTGATGTCAACAAACTTATCGTCGTCTGTAATCCGCTTTCGGACAGTGAGTGAAAGTGGTAAGGCCTAAGAATGATTGCGTTTCTCTCCGTGCTGAGTGAGCTTTGTAGGGCGCTTTGTCTTCAACAAGAGGCGCGTCAAAAGTGCCCTAAAAAGGTTTGCAATTTATAGAGCATGATTACTGTGGTGTGCCCACGACCAGCCATGGGCGCGCCTTTGTCAGCGGAGACGTGCCACAGTACCCTGCCATGTCATATTGGCACCTAAAATGACATTTGCACAAAGTGTCTAAATGCAAAAATTTTACCCCACGAATTTTACCCCCAAATACGGGTCAATTTAAAAAAAAAAAAAAAGTGTGTTCATTATGCGAGTAAATACGGTATTTTTTAATATGTGCAGATCATACTGCCAGTGGGTTTGAATCTTCCTTCATGAAACGGGGGGGGAGGAAAGTTCCAGAAAAAGCGAGGCTGCATCCTATTTGTCCATGTGCATTGTAAATCACATTAGGCAAAAATTAAAAAAAGAATAATGCAGAATTGCATTTTTACTTAAGCCAACTCGGATTTCATGAGCGTCTGTTGGGTGCTGTGGAAGTCAGTGGAAGCTAGGAGAGTTGGCCCAAATGGCCAGCTGCAAACTCGTTCACCTTGAACCAACTGGCGTGTTGGCGACACACTGAGTCACTCCGCTCCCTCGCCTCAATCTGCATTCCTGGTATCATTGCAATAAAAAAAAAAAAAAGAGTGACCGGGCGACGTTTTAGAAAGATGCTATGGCCCTTCAGGAAGATTAATTTTTTTCTTAATTTGTCTGCTCCACTTCTTTTAACATAATTTGCCATGGACGTAATTGCTCCAGGGTCTTAAACGACATACTAGTAAAGAGAATTTCTAACTGGCAGTATTGCTGTGCTGAGTTTCACATTCATATCTCTACAGCTCATTCTTTACTGTTCAGTTTCTGGAAGGAGCAAGAGGCAAACAGTGCAAAGGTTCCAGATGCTTCTTTTTCTTTGTGTTTTCCCAGGCCCACTATGCTATCATGCACCACCCAAGCAGGCAACCACAGGCCATCAACATTGCCTTCAGGCAAGCTTTTTTGATTTTGCTTAATTATTGCTTTCGATGGAGACAACCATTTCATGTTAGGGTTCTTTGTTATTAATCAGGTTTATGCTTTAAAAAACGGGGGAGTTAAAATATAAGGTACTAGGTTCAAAGGACATTTGGTATTTACGGCTTCTCGTAGTAGTACAGTGTGTCCCTGTATAAATTACAAGTTTTTTTACTGCAAAAAAAAAAAAGAAGAAAAGCATTTCTGAATGCTGAGGTTCTGCCCAAATGTAGTGGTAGTGGTCTGGACCAGATGCCAGTTTCAGAGCTTACCGTTATCTTATTAAAAAGTTATAAGTGATTTTCTGACATTCTCAATGGGAAAATGTGGCCCACTCTTAGTATGCACCATTTATCTCTACGTAGTAATCGTGGGCTTCTTTAACCGCAATTTTACCTTAGAAAATTCTTTAAAAAAGTCGCTCGTAACTTTTTAATTGGACAACGGCAAGCTTCAAAACTGGTCCCGATTGCTAGAGCTTCATTTGGGCAGAGACTGAGTGTTTGGCAATGCACAAGTTATTTTTGTGCGGCATGTGTGAAGTGCGGCGGTGCCCTGCAGGCGAGTGCTGCAGCTACTGGCGGCGGGCCTGTTCCTGCCGGGGTCTGCCGGAATCCCGGACCCCTGCGAGGGCGGCACCTTCAGGGTGCACACCATCATGAGCCTGGAGCAGCAGGTGAGCCCCTGGCCCCCCACTGAGTTTCAGCAGCAGCAGGTCTTGACCCAAGTGCCCCTCGTCGAAAACCAGTCTTTCAAGTATTTTTTCCTACGATTGATAGGATTAAACGGGCTACAAAAGGGCTTCGGGATTTTGGCAGTCAGGTTTTTGGGGTCAACCACGGATGGTCGTAAAGTATGAAACATCTGGCAGTTACAAACCAAAGTAAAGGGAAATAACCTGTAGCAGTGACTTTAATAAGCATACCATAGCACGTTCGTGTTGCAGTCAACTTGATAATTAAACGCTCACGGGGGTGGCGAAACACTTCAAATTAGGTGTACTTCGAAATAAAAAATAACACTCCAACCGTTTGTTTCTTAATCTCTGTTCACCAGGAGAAGTTGATTTTTGCTTGCCCCTGCTTAGGGAGACTCGCAGCATTTCGCTAACGAAGACTCACAGTATTAACTATGCTCTGCAAATTGCAAACCTTTCTTAGGGTACATTGAGCAGTTTGACTGCCAAAGTCAACACAAAATTGCAGTCTGTGGTGCCCCAGCAGTTTCTGCGTCGGCTACACTCAGCCACCCGGCACGGAAAGCGACGTGATTGTTCCTATGCCTAACCACTTGCACGACGTTGCAGTCCGAAAGCGAACCACAGATCACGGCATGTTTGTTGACATCAATATATTTGATGAACAAAACATCTCGTAGGACTGGCCTCAATTGCCAGTCCTACGAGATGCCACAATTCGTTCTGCTGCAGTCGTGCTTGCTTGGCTTGACTTGGTTTGGTGTGGCTTGGCTGCTTAATAGACCGATCTCGCTAAGCGTTCGGCGCATGCGCGAGGCCGCCATAACTTTAGCTCACAGGAGGCAATCGGCAGTGCACGAGATTGTTCGTGCCCTGCACCCGCATAGCTCCAGCGAGGTTGTCGCACGTGCAGAAAGACTAAAGTTCCCTCGATGCATTGCGGCAGCGGTGGCGTAGTCAAACTGGCTGGTGAGATCGGTCTATTGGCCTAGTCGTGCTGCGCTGCTTTAGTTGCCTTCTCCCAACCTCGCACACAGTAGATAAAAGCGATAAAGTGTGCTAGTGTACGATTTAAGCATAATCAGCATAATCGTGAGGCATTTTCATGTTGCCATAGTTGCTGGACTTCTCGAGCACGTAAAAAGATCCTGTGAATTAACCAGTCCCAGAGGTTAAACTTCAAATTACCGCAAATATTTTCCCCATACACTCGTATGTGTAATTGCCGGGACGTACCCCTGCTTTGAACTAACCAAAGATTCAAATGAAGCGACTTTGAATTACAGAGAGTCGACTGTATGTCATTTGTGGTTGAAATGTGGTTCTAGATTGCCCTGAACAATTTAATTCTCAAAATATTTTTTACCCGTACAATCCTGCTGTAAGGATGAGTCTCCTCAAAGCCCAAAACCTGACCCTGCTCGTTGGGTGACAGTGACTTTATGACCTCTTTCACTGTGGCATGCAAGGAGGAAAGCCAATTCAGTGGGGGGGATTACAAACAAAGAACCAGAAAGCTGCCCCCTTGGCAGAACGCTTGTCTAAATGGATTATAGTAGTGTTAAAGCTGTCCGCAGTGCTGTCGAGCCTCCCATTAGTTACGACAGGCAGGTTTTAATCCGCCATGTCTGCTCATTCTATGCCTGTTTTTCACTTCCCGACAGGATCTGGTGTGCCTGACCGCGCAGAACTTGCTGCGCATCCTGTCTCACGGGGGTTACAAGAGCGTTCTCGGCATTGGTGGGCCGCAGAGTAAGGACTTGCATATGCCAGAAGCTGGCGTGTTTCTGAGGAGCGGAAGTGCAAGTTTCGGTTACTTGAAAAGCTTTCGAAATGGTTACCAGACATCCGTCGAACGTCGAAATATTGAAGCCGGTTATGCTGGGAATGCAAAACTAGAGTGGTTTTTACTTGTTTAGTTTATTGTTTATTGGGAATTTGTTGAATGCAGTCTTTAGAAATAGCTTCATTTTGAAAGCGAGTGGGTTTCAGTAGAACTATGTTAGCCATGAATAGCCCGGAACTCTGAAGACTGGTGGAGGTGCAAGTCCCCACTCCCCCAGTTTGGGAGGGGTCCTGGGATCGAGTTGTCTAGAGGGCACGAGTTGCGCTACATTTCGGGTGGAAGCCAATTTATTCTTGCACAAATCTTCTCCGCCTTCGGGACTTCACCTGTATATAATTTTATCAAGACAAAAGTTTTGGTTGAGCATGATTAAACTGGTAATCAGTTTGTGAACTGTCTTAAATTTAATAGGCACAAGGATGTGGTCTTTGATCTCAGAATGTCAAGTGGGGTGATTCTTTAGATGAAATACTATTGTGCTGTAGTACTCTCTTGGTATTGAATGTAGAAATTTGTTAAATTTGTTGCAGAGATAGAGACGGAAACCACTGTGCTGGAAGGTGTGGTGATTACGCCCCTGACCAAGGCATACGAAAAGCTTCCAGAGAAAAAAGAGGACGAAGAGATGGATCAGGAGGAAGAGGACACCATGGAAACTCAGGAGCAGCCCCAGTGATCAGCTTCACTGGCTCAGGGGTACATTGGATTTTGTCATTCTCATTGTCTTGTGCACTTCCAAATAAAACTCATCCCAAAGGTCTCCCATTTTTTTTGTTTTGTTAATAGCATGAAAATGCTGAACGTGTGATGGCCATAGAGGTTCTGTTCAGTCAGTTCTATACTCCGTTTCACCTTATGTTGTACCGCAGCGAAGGCTAGAAGCGCGAGCTCATAGCGTTGGGAGCTGCTCTTAACGCATGAGAGCTTGTGCCACCGAGATGTGCTTTAGAGCAAGGAGCTCGCGCTTGTAGCCTTTCCTGCGGTACATCATAAGTCCCCATGGGCGTCCGCAGAGGGGTGCAAGGGGGGGCAGTTGCCCCCCCTTGGAATTTCGAGGGGGGTGCAAGGGGGGGGGGGGGGGGGGGAGCTGCACCCAAACCAGTTAAAGGGTACTCCGGCGGTTTTTTAGCTACCCAAACCAACTACATTTTCTGAATACTATGGATCTACTGTTCCCAACATGCTATTTAGTATCTGGAAATTGAAAATGGCTATTGAAAAAACGGCAAATTTAAAAGGCAAACAAAAAAAAGTGCAAGGAAGTTTTGATTTTGTCGCGAGACCGGCGAAACTTACTTTCGACGCGTTGTGCCTTTATTTGCAACACTGCGTTTCCGTAAAAATTTGCACGTGTTCTCGATGGCAAGTATCAAGGCTTATAGATGGTTTTAAAGAACTTCTTCGGCGAATGATGACGAACGAGTAGAAAATGTCTTCAGCACGCCGCCACCAGCCTCAACGCTCCAAAAACGCGATTTTTCGACATGCAAGATGGCCGTCCGGTGGCTTCACTCGCGGGAGCGGGAAGCGCGATTTAGCAATTGTCACAGAGATCAGTGGTTTGTAGCCTCAAGTGCAGGGCGCAGCCGTGAAAGCAGGTAGAGAGTAAAGTGGAAATGTGCTGAAAATAAATATATAGCCAACATTCCCCCAAGGGGGGGGGGGGGGGGGGCGTAAGTGTGCACCTCCCTGGAAAAAGTTCTGCGGACGCCCATGTAAGTCCCCCTTCAAAACTAAAAAGAAAAGCTTTCGAACTCGGACCTGCTAGCTTGATCTACCGGGTGGATCAAGGAGACGGCAGGCTCTTTAAATCGACCGCAAAATTCGGTTTCTTAACCTATCGCGCTACGACTTTGTGCAGCGCTGCCCACAGATGGTGCATTTTTTTTTTGTAAAATTTGCAAAGAGCAAACTTACCTGAGGAAAAAGTAAAGAAAGAAAAAGGCTTAGCTCCTATTAGAGTTCCTGTATAGACCCCTTTCGAAATACTGCCCTCTTTTGGCAGCTGTGGAATCCCTGCACAATGGCGGACAAAAACCGCAACGTCACGGCACACTTTATGCGTTTGGTTGGAGCAGAAGAAAAAAGAAACCCACAGAACAAGGTGATGAGCGCAGTGACGTTGCACCTTCGACGTTGTTTGATTGGGTGATCGGATATTAGCATTGGCCGCGCTCCAACGTTCGCTATCATATGGAATGACTTGCACGTTTCACGACGTCAGTTGTTCCGACATTGTGCAGTGGTTCTGACCTTCTAATAATCGCCACGTGAATTCCGAAAGGGGTCTATTAGCGATGTGCGCGGCCAAAGGCGTCGCTGTGGTCAGCTTTCCACGATTGGCCAAACCATGGGCATATGAGGACTGTCAGATTGTCAACTTTGACGGTGTTAGTTTTGGATTGCGATGGCTCCTAGCTTCGACTGTGCTTTTTAAACACACCATCGTACTCGTCGTCACACCCGATGGTAAGTAGCCAGAATAAGAACTGGTGACGTCACGGCGAGGCAAATCCGTTGGGCAAATCCCAGTCGCGACGTCACGGAGGGAAACCATAAGAGGGCGCCACCGAAACATCTCGGCGCCTCTGCTCGGCGCTAATAGCACTAATAGGCTCCCTACGGGAGCCAGAGTTGCGCGTTTGATTCCTCAAGCCGCGTGCCGCCCTCGCCGCTATTCGCCGAGATCCGATCACGTGAGGAGCCGTATCAAGTGTTGTGCAGCAAAGTAGACGTTGCACGCGCCCCGGCGTACGTTCCCCGGCTTTTGAGCGCGCCGGTCACGTGAGAAGCTGAATCCACATGCCATGCATGAACGCGCAACTCTGGCTGGACAATAGGCGGAGCAAAGGCCGCCGCCAGCGCCGAATATTCCCCCCACGCTTAGAGCGTAAACTAAATTTGTGACACAGCGTCGACCAATCAGGAGACCTCTATTCCATCTCACAAATGTCGACAGTGAAGACAAAGGCACAGGCGCGTGAGCCTAGCTCAGCGAAACGCTATTGTTTGTACGAGACCTCGTGCATAGGAGGCACTTTCCAAAGCCACGCGCTCGTGCCCATGCCTTTGTCTGCACTGCTAGAACAGCGTCCTGAGACTGGCTGAAAGAAAGCAGTGCAAAGGGTGGGGTGCGCGAGCGTCTTGAGACGCGGAGTTCCGCTCGGCACGGCTCAAATTATACTTCGTTTCACTTTACCTGCGAGCGAAGCCAAAGCTAGAAGCGCGAGACCAGCGCTTTTTGCATTTCTCCCCAGCTCGCGCGCTCGAGCAAAGCCTGAACGCACGGAGCTTCCGTGCTCGCGCTTCCAGTTTTGCCTTCGCTCGCACATAAGGTGAAACGAAGTATAGTCGTGGCACAAATTTGGAGCACGCGACCACCGCTAGGGGCTGTTTCGCGGCCTGTGGTTGGCCCGAGATGCTCGCCTATTCAAACCAATGTATGGCCAAACTCTCTCAATAAACGGCTCTGGCTCCCGTAGGATAGGAGCGACGCCACCGGTCTTCAAAGAGCACGGCGCCGTTTCGCACGAGACACAAGAGATGGCGCAACGAACGCCGCGAACGAACGAGCATACGGCGTCGAGAGCCAGCGTCTTTAGCAGACAATCTTTTCGACTCAAAAGCAGCGCGCGTTCCGCAGGCGGCGACAGTCGCAGAAACAAAAACAGGCGCGGTAACAACAAGCAACTGCAGTTCCTTGTCTGCTAAATACGCCGGCTCTCGGCATCGTCTGCTCGTTCGTTGGCGGCAGTTGGCGTCGTGACCGCTTGCGCCATCTCTTGTCTCCCGTGCGAAACGGAGCCGTGTTGTTTTAAGACCGGTGGCGTCGCTGCGTTTCCATAGGAGCTAAGCCTTTTTCTTTCTTTACTTTTTCCTCAGGTAAGTTTGCTCTTTGCAAATTTTACAAAAAAAAAAAAAGCACCATCTGTGGGCAGCGCTGCACAAAGTCGTAGCGCGATAGGTTAAAGACCGACCTACGGAACCATTTTCCGCAAGGTAGGAAAACGCCCCTCGGGCACTTCTCCTCTCACCCTCTCCCAAAAGTCACGTGATGCCAGGGGCTTCTTTCGTGTCGGCTTTTCCTGTAGGGATAATCCTCAAAAGCGAAAAATGAGCGGTTAGCTGCGAGCGCGACACCGACCTTGAGACTTCCAGGTGCCTTCTCCTCGATTACGCGGGCTCGCTCAATCCGTGAAACTAAGAAAGTCAACGCGACCGAAGGCTCTTTTTTTTTTTTTTTTTTTTTTTTTTTTTTTCATGAGCTGCATTGCAGGCCCGACGCCGCTCGGTCGGAGGAAATCGAGAGGCCGAGATATGCTTGTGTCGTTCCAGCAGCCGCCCTCTGGCATTGCGCGGCTGCTGGAACCATCCTGGTGTCTTCACAAGGATTGGCTTGCGCAATAAAGGGTTCAGATCAGAGCCGTTTATTGAGAGAGTTTGGCCATACATTGGTTTGAATAGGCGAGCATCTCGGGCCAACCACAGGCCGCGAAACAGCCCCTAGCGGTGGTCGCGTGCTCTAAATTTGTGCCACGACTATACTTCGTTTCACCTTATGTGCGAGCGAAGGCAAAACTGGAAGCGCGAGCACGGAAGCTCCGTACGTTCAGGCTTTGCTCGAGCGCGCGAGCTGGGGAGAAATGCAAAAAGCGCTGGTCTCGCGCTTCTAGCTTTGGCTTCGCTCGCAGGTAAAGTGAAACGAAGTATAATTTGAGCCGTGCCGAGCGGAACTCCGCGTCTCAAGACGCTAGCGCACCCCACCCTTTGCACTGCTTTCTTTCAGCCAGTCTCAGGACGCTGTTCTAGCAGTGTAGACAAAGGCATGGGCACGAGCGCGTGGCTTTGGAAAGTGCCTCCTATGCACGAGGTCTCGTACAAACAATAGCGTTTCGCTGAGCTATGCTCACGCGCCTGTGCCTTTGTCTTCACTGTCGACATTTGTGAGATGGAGTAGAGGTCTCCTGATTGGTCGACGCTGTGTCACAAATTTAGTTTACGCTCTAAGCGTGGGGGGAATATTCGGCGCTGGCGGCGGCCTTTGCTCCGCCTATTGTCCAAACTCTCCTAATATACGGCTCTGGTTCAGATCATCGATAATCAATTTCTTTCCGAAACATATAAATCAGGTTGCTTTTCCTAATCCCTTCATTACTGTTCGAAACATATATCTCCTCTCGTATGTTGTTCATCCTATTTTGCAGCATTTTGCGTTTCGGAAAGAAATTGATTATCGATGATCTGAACCCTTTATTGCGCAAGCCAATCCTTGTGAAGACACGGGAATGGTTCCAGCTAGCAGCCGCGCAATGCCAGACGGCGGCTGCTGGAACGACACCAGCATATCTCGGCCTCTCGATTTCCTCCGACCGAGCTCATGGAGAAAAGCGTTCGGTCGCGCTGACTCCCTCAGTTTCGCGGATTGAGCGAGCCCGCGTCACCGAGGGGAAGGCACCTGGAAGTCTGAAGGTCGTTGTCGCGCTCGCAGCTAGCCGCTCATTTTGGGATTTTTGAGGATTATCCCTACAGGAAAAGCCGAAAGGAAAGAAATCGCTGTCATCACGTGACTTTTAGGAGAGGGTGAATAGAGAAGGGCCCGAGGGGCATTTTCCTACCTTGCGGAAAACGGTTCCGTTGGTCGGTCTTTAAGAAACCGAATTTTGCGGTCGATTTAAAGAGCCTGCCGTCTCCTTGATCCACCCGGTACAATGAATGGTAGATTTGTTGGTCGACGGAAAGAGGGTGCCCAAGAGCGATGAAGATCTGAGCGTTACCGCGTTACTGCCGAGAACAGAAGCTACAGCTCCGCTGCTCTTCCTTCACCAGAGTGGAAAGGCTGAAAGTTTTTTCCACTTACTCGCTTATCAATCTTTGATATTACTGTGTTCGCAAATTAAAAATTCAGATGTTGGAAAACCTGGTAGAATGTACGAGATTAGGCGAAATTCGAGAAGTTTAAATGATAATGGGTGAAAAGTAAGGCCATCTATCCGCCAAAAATGAAAGCTCCCAAACAAAAACACGACCGTCGCCCATTCTGTCTGTCCATCGCCGCGCTAGCCGCGCCCACGCTTGACGGGCTTGACTGCGTTTGACAGCAAGATGCGGTGAAGTTGGTGCGGTTTGAGGTTATGACCGTTTGACTGCCGTAAAAAAAAACAACAACAAAAAAACGATATATTCACGAGAACAATTTTATTGGCGCTGGCATGGCTGGTGTGATCGGAAGGTGTGGAGACATGTGCCCTCGACGGGAGCGGGAATGGTAAGCAAATGTTCGCATTAAACTCACGCTGATGGATTCGTACAAAATAACATAGAAACACGCGCCAAAATGAATACAGTGTGGAGCTCACATCGAGGCTTTTAAGAAGCACCAGCAAAATAAAAGCGAGGTGTGAACTTTGAGGGAAGTTGTGCATTTTGTTTAGCTTTGGTTTCTGGTCAATCGAACTTTGAGGGAAGTTGTGCATTTTGTTTAGCTTTGGTTTCTGGTCAATCGATCCCCAATAATGATAAATTGGTCTGATGCAGGCGCGAGAAAGAACGACTTCTGGACCCCTTCGAAATAGTTCCCGGCACCGAAAAACAAGCACGGTATGGTCTTCGCCAGAATATATGCACGTTGATATTTATGACACGGTGTCCATTTGTGTGCTGGCAGACCGAAAGCTGATCGAGATAGGGCCGTCAAGCAGTTTGCAAGGTCAGCGGCTGGACAGAGACAGGCCACTCCTGATGAACTGAGGCCACCCGACGTTCTCTTGAGAACCACATCATACCTTCTACGCACGTAAGCTTTCCAGCTACTGCTACTCGTAAGCGAGACCTTACTAAACGAGCAAAAAGGTTACTGCTCGTTTAACCAGTTATAACAGCTGCTCCACAGGAATCCCAACGGTAAATTTCTTTTTAAGCTTAAGTTTTTGGTTGGCCAAAGGCCACTTGCCAATCCCCCATTGAGTTGTGCCGGGCCTTATCATAAGGCAGTGGCGTAGCCAGGGGGGAGGCTTTTGCAGCTTCAGCCCCCCCTCAACCCCCCCTCCGAAATCCAGCTGACTCTAACGCTAATACTAATATCCTTTTATTTTTTGTGCCCAGTAACAGCCAAAGCCTAAGCACTGGTGCACTATAGTATACAAATGCATTTTGACCCTTTCTCCCCCCTCTGCACCCCAAGCCACAAACATCCCCGCCACCTCAACCCCCCCCCCCCCCCCCCCGTTCCCCCCCCTCTTCCCCGAAAAAAATTCCTGGATACACCACTGACATAAGGTCCTACAATTTGGGTCCCTTTAGTTTGTCGAAACTCGTTTAGTGGACAACGTTTTCTGGACACACGTTATGCGAATTGCACGGTGCAGGGACATTTACTTGTGCGTTTATCACTGGGGTTAACCCATCCGACCCATCCCCCCCCCCCCCCCCCCCCGAACACGAAAATGGTACTGCTGCATGTATGTGATAGTACTCGACCGAGGACAGCGCCTGTGTGTGCGCGTGACCTTCGTTACTCTGCTGCACGTGCATTGCGGTATCAGCTATTCCCCATCCTGTTGATGTCTCTGTGACCTGCCCTGCCGAACTAATAAACATGGTTTGCTGTTCCTCTGGAATGTCACTCAATACACTACAGATATATGCTAAAGTCCTCGGATATACTTAAGGCTTATTCACACGATGCATCTTTTCAACGCGCCACAGTTTAGCGAAACCAAGATTTCGTGAAATCGGCC
The DNA here is from genome assembly GCA_013358835.2 of Ixodes persulcatus. Classification (NCBI taxonomy): domain Eukaryota; kingdom Metazoa; phylum Arthropoda; class Arachnida; order Ixodida; family Ixodidae; genus Ixodes; species Ixodes persulcatus. Next base: position 85,441 of record JABSTQ010009925.1, read on the forward strand.
TGTTCACACGTGGAGTTTGACGCGCGAAACCTGTGACGTATTGACTCACGAGAATTTCGCCAAACCTTGTCATCTGCACTAGGAATACCAAGCGTTTGACATCAAAATGATATGAAGTATGCACAGTCTTCGTCAGATTCGGCTCAGTGGGTTTACTATAGTCCCGCAAAACCCGGGAAAGACCGCGAACGTCAAAGAACAGGCAGATTATCTCTAAGCATTTCGGACATTTTTGCACCGCTAATAAAGAAAGTTATCCCCACTCATCATGTTTATATGCGGTGCTTGCACTCGTCACGACTGTTGATGAATCTGCACCGCGCCACCAACCCATACTGTAGGCGCCGCTCACACACAGCAACCGAGTAGGACCAAGACTTGTCGCCCGTATGCACCACTTCTCCGCTTGTCGCTTGCCATGTTTGTTTGCTTTCTTTCGGCTTTGGCTCGGATACGGAATTGGCCGAAATTCAGACTCCTCCAAAAGCTCGCTCCTCCTCGAAGGTCAGACGTCATAGCGAAGTTGAGCGGCCATTGGCAGCGTCCGCGTTGCTCCTTCGGGTGATTGACAGGCCTCGGCGAGGTTTCAGCGAAAAATTGCTCCAGAAGCGAGGAACACGCGCCACTTTTTTCGGAGGCGAGACACTTTTTCGGTCGTGTTCAGACGGGGAATCTGTTTCCCGAAACCTAGGTTCGCGACACAAGATTCGCCAACAAGATGCCTCGTGTGAATAGACCTTTAGGGTTTGGCGTTTTCGGTTTTTATTATTTTGAGATTCGGCATACTTTTTTTGGTTTCTATTCCAAACAAGTTTTCAGTTTATTGCGGTGAATATTTGTAGACTCATAAACTTCTCGGTTCTTTTCGGTTTATTGACGAAAACCAGTATACTGACGAAAATGCTATATTTAGAAGTGTTGTTTAAAATGTATAGTGAGTAAACCAGGTACTGGTTTTTTGTTTGTTGCTGTCTAGCAGCCGACGCAACCTGTTCTGCAAGACGCACTGGGGCCCTATCATGATCTGACATCGTCATGTGCTCGTATTTGTACACAGGACGAACATGAGCTTCACTACCATTTTAGTCGGAGAGGAAACTATCAAAATCCAGAAATTGCAAGCATTGCACTCAGTGTTTTTCCCCCACTTTCACGACTGCGAGAGGCGGTCAACTCGCGCTGACCACAGACGCGACAATAAAACAATCATATTTATGCCCTCTAGTAGACGGAAGCTAGGGGGGCTAAAAAATGTGCGGCATTTACGGACGCCCTTGATTTTCATTGTCCAGTTCACGATTAAATTCTCTTCTTTGAACAAAGAATTCGGCACACAAATCCCTATCAGGTGAAAAACCCAGATTTCGTCCTGAAGCCCCTGTGCCCCCAGAGCTTCTAGTTGAAAGTTGAACCGATCTTGGAGACAAGCTAAAAACTGCGGAAGGAAGTGGTCATACGGTCAGTAAATTGCTGAAGCGCCTCCACTGTGATTTTGGCCGTAAATAACTGGAGGCCCCAGGCAAACTCATCCAATATAGAAAAGTATCTACCTTTCTGGTTTCATCCAGAGCTATGAAAGCCAGAAGGGACGAATCCCAGCTGAGTCAAACAACCGGCTTGCAAACACAATCGTGTTGATAATAGCGCCAAGGAGTTTGTATGACACTTTCTGGAGGTGTGTAGAGAGTGAAGTCAAGGAGGTAATATATGCTTCTGCCTTGTCACTTCGCGAACGGTTGGGTATTGGCTGCAGAGATTCATTTCGCTTTGTTTTATTACCGTGAATATATTTTGATTTCTGTGTTCCTAATTTCACAGACGGAACAAAATCGCTTCTCTCGTGTGACGTCACGGCGGGGAAACAGAAATCAATCTGTACCGAAATTGTAGCGACACTTGTGCTCGCTCTATAGCACTTCCAAAAACCGTGCGATCACGGCTGTGCAACGTCAACATTGCATAAACTGCCGTTTCTTGTACTCGTATTGCATCGTGAGGGAATGACTATGCCTGGGTAAACAGGAATAGGGAGAATGGGTGCGTGTGATTTGTTGAAGTTTGATTCAACAAATCGAGCTTCAACGAATGCGATAGTATTGAATTCATTCAACCAGCTATATGAGTTTTCAGATGGAGTATAGAACGGTATATACCTTCCAAGTATGCGATTCATGTTCTGCCAGTGGTACCTCAGCTAGATGAAAAAACAGAATCCGCATTGCAAAAAAAAGAAAAAAATGTTTACGGTGACTCGAGTTGCTTTTGCGCCGAATCATGTTTCACATAATCATAATCTTGGGTTTGATGCACGCCGAAGGGTCTTCAATCACAAAGATATATTGATTACGATTATTTGCAGTGCTAAAAATTTGAAAGCCAAGCAGTGAAGACAACGGTGTTATTATAAATAATATATACAGGGTGTCACAAAAGAAAATTTACACGGTCTTTTTTACCGCAAAAATAAACTAGGCATCGCCGAACGCTCATTCTCCGCCCAAAGGTAGCGCTAGTGGTCACAACCAGATGCCAAAGTTTCAGCCCGATCCGATAACTTAATCAAAAGTTATAAGTGATTTTCTGAAAATTTCAATGGGAAAATGGAGCCCATTTTTGCCCGTTTTCAGTTTTTGGTGCCATAGAGCCCCATGTGTTTGAAAACTCCGTCGGCCGCCATTTTCCCATTGAAATTTTCAGAAAATCGCTTATAACTTTTGATTAAGTTATCGGATCGGGCTGAAACTTTGGCATCTGGTTGTGACCTCTAGCTCTACCTTTGGGCGGAGGATGAGCGTTCGGCGATGCCTAGTTTATTTTTGCGGTAAAAAAGACTGTGTAAATTTTCTTTTGTGACACCCTGTACATTTTATTTTACAGTGTTTGAATACGCTGCCGTCATTATGTCCTTGACTTATTGGCCAATCAGGTGATGGGCAGGGTTTCAGAGACATACCTTGCGTGGCTGATGAGAACTTCTTTGTTTCACAACATTTGCAACAAACATCAATAATTCTAGTAATCAACCTCTAAGGCATATCCGCGGGAGAAAAAAAAAAATTAGTGAGCTTGTGGTGGACAGGGAGGTCTTGCAGGACCATATGATAGGACCTACACCTAACCTGCCGTGCTTCGAAAAATGCTAGTCCAATGCATACAAGCTTGTTCAAGGCGGACATAGCGTTGCGCATCCGGCAAAGCGCATTCAGTCGCTGCCCGCAATTTTTTTCTTTTTTGAACAGCGAAATAGCAGCAGGCCCCTTTTTCGGCGGGTGAAGCCGAATTATTGGAGGCGTCTCCTAATCCATTCCCCGTGTTGGCCCCTCGGGGAGGGGCGGTAAACAGGTGGCGGAGGGCAGTAAAGGGAGGAGAGGAGGGCAGGAGAGGAGGAAACACGAAAAAGTGGAAAGCACGAACTGTACGTCGGCCTTTAAAACCGAATTTGGAAAAATGAATTCGGCATACTTTTACCGGTATTATTCGGTTTAAGCCAAAAACGCTGAACTCTAGATATACTAGCTGTATCACTAGTTCTTTGAGAATCTGCTTATTTCAGTCATATCACGAGGCTTTTTGTTTATTAATTTCCATGGATTGCGTTTTGTTTCTGCTTGGCCACAAATTAATTTTGCACACTAATTTTAAAGAGATGTCACATTTTCTATAGTTAGCAACAGGATGGTAATGGTAGGGAGGTCTTTCGGCTGCCCTGCCTCCAGCGCGAGCTTCCTAGCTTCGACTACACTTTGACGTCTTGCAAACTTGAGAGTGTGCATGTGCAGCCAATGCACGGCGGAAGGCAACGAGTGCATGCTAGACACCCTGCCATTCTCATCTTGTAGGTAACTTTTATGACCAGAGCAAACAAACTGGTGCGTCTGTTGTCGGACAGGATTGTGCCATCCAAGGAAGCCAGCTGGAGCAGCATCTACCACTTCGTCTGGGATCGCCTGTGGTCGGTGCGTCAGGACATGACCGTGCAGGACATTCGTGGGACAACGTGTATCACTGTCCTCGAGCAGGCAGTCCGCTTCTACGTCTATGCCTCTCTCAGGTCTGCTTCTAATCTTAATTTTTATGTTACTGATTTATTAAATATAGACTGGGCTTGTCAGGGTGTCTACCAACCGATAACACAACCTAGAACACCTGTAATTGTCAGGAAAATCCTTCGCAGCCGGTGGCCACTTTGGAGCTGTAGGCGTTGCACAATCAGACTTGTACATGTTACTAAAAAGAAGTAAGGAATTTTATTTACAATTACCCCTGGTAAATTGCAGTTAGAATTACACTTCTATAAAGGTAAGTGACCGTTACTTCACAAAGTAATCTGTTACTTTTGTGGCGTTTCAACCTTACACAAAACGCAACTGTTATGGAAGCGCTTACCGTGGCTGACACTCGCGCTTCTGTGACCTTGAGCAACATCTGGTTCTCAAAAGATTGATCTGACATCTTGCCTCGTTTCTATGTGAAGATGTCCACCCCGCTGAACAACTTTTCAATCCACTCTTTTTACCAAATAGGTGCTGCCACCTGGACACGCTACTGGGTTTTCGATTGAGTGGCTAGAAAACAGTGTGATTGAAAGGCGCCTCCCATCTATTCCCGACACCCAAAATGTCGGCTAGCTCATGTTGGCATTGTGACCTAGATACGGCTAGTGTGGATTACCTTCATCCCTGAAATTTATACAAAGAAGTCACCTCTCTCTCTCCCTCTTGGCCCAAAGGAAGTAAAAAAGGATTGAAGGGACAAAACGAAAAGGCGCACGCAGATCCCTTATACCAGCTCTTACCCTTACACTACCTTGTGCGCACTTTGACCATTCTCTCTTTTTTTTTTTTCATTGGAAGGAATTATTTTGACTTCGGGTGTTTGCTTAATGGCGAATTCCACTGGTCAGTTTTGGAGTACGTCGGGATTTACACTTCTGGAGCGCACCTATTTCACTGGGCGATCGGGATCGAGATAGACGTGTTCCACTCGTCGGTTTGGACCAGCTCCCACTCCAGATCTCGATCCGGATCCGAGAAAAGTCGGCCTGCCGATTTTGGCGGACTTGACCGGAAGCCCTCGGCACGCACACGTGACTTCTTTTCTCGCCGGGCATCTCGCCCCGGAAAAAATCGTAATGGCCGCTCGCGAAGTGCCGCCCGCTTTAAGACCTGTTCACAATACAGTGGAGCGCAATAAGCACAGCGCTGACTTTGCACTAAGCGCGTGCTGACGGGAGTGTTCATCAGCTTTGTATCGCACCGTCAAAATTGTTGCTCATGGTGGACGATAAGTAGCTGATGGCACGTGAATAGCACTGCATCAGCGCTTCACTGCATGTTAGAACTGGCCTTTACTGCTGCTGCTTGATGACAGTTCGTCGTCAAGTTGCTCGCGTAGCTCCTCCAACAGCAGTGGCTCGAGTAGTAGCGACGACGAGGATTGCGTCTATGTCCCGCATGAATTTGACTGCCCTTTCGGACCTCGGCAGAGGAGGCTGAAAATCGAGACACGCTTGGTCACCGTTCACGAGTATTCTGATGAAGAGGCAAGTGGGATACACTTATGCACATCGCTTATCGACAGGCAACTTTCACATCATGATTAACTTCGCTCGTGTGTTGAACATGTGTTGTTAGTGCCGCCATTGCGAAAACTGCAAAAACTTTCTTTGAGATGGTTTGTCGCCCATAGTTTTAAAATTGTGCTCATTTGTTGTGTCTTGCTACTTAGAAATTATTTTTTGTAAATCCCTAGAACAAAGTTTGCTCCCAGGTCAGTGCAAGGTGGTGTGCATTACGCCAATCTATAAGCACGGATCAGAACACAAAGTGGAGAATTATTGCCCCATCTCACTGAGCTGCACATGTTGCCAGATTTTAGAGCACATTATTTATATGAATGGTGTGAGGCATTTCAATACAAATAGTTATTTCTCTTTTACCCAACATGGTTTTAGAAAGGGCCTCTCATGCGTCACACAGCTCGTAGAACTTTATCATGACTTGGTTTCAACGGTTGAGGGGGAGGAGAAACGCACGCCATCATTCTTGATTTGAGCAAGGCTTTCGATAGAGTGTCTCACCCTTTGCTGCTACACAAACTGAGCTTCCTGAGCCTTGATCAAAACATATACCGCTGGACACACTGCTTTCTCCCAGAGAGGTACTCTGGGAGAAAGCAGTGTGTCGTCGTAAATGGTGCAAGCTCAGACTTTGTTGATGTGACTTCTGGTGTACCGCAGGGGTCAGTGCTGGTACATTTTTTATTTCTTTAGTTTATAAATGACACATTATCTGTTGGAAGACGAAGAAGTACAAAGCTGTTCGTGCCAGCCAAAAAGAACCTTATAAGGTCAGAGTGCCTGCGCTTATATACCTTTCTAAAGTCGATCGCCACCAGCGACATCTATAGTTCAAACTAGCACTAGGGTAGCGACCCCTACATCTCCCATCCTGGACATTTACTCTTTTAGTTATAACATATTTACAAATTCAGCCGTCTCGGTGGCTTGATGCAGCGTCCATGGCGTGTCCTCAACACACCGCGTTGGAAGGGCGCCGAAACCCGACATGGGGTTGCATGCTCTTCTTGCGGCGGCTTCGCCGGATCATCAGCTGCTGGATGTAATTCTGAGGATGGTCTTGACTCAGGCAGTGAAGGCTGCTCATCCGGTGTCTCCTCTGTCTGAGTCTTGTCTGATGGCGAAAAGCGCACAAGATGACGGCAGTTCCGCTGAAGATCGCCACCAGGCGTCTCCACAACGTAGGAACGTGGACGTTGGGCTGGGCTGAGGACTCGAGCTTGGCAGTTTGCATCAGTCACCCAGACCATGTCACGGCGAGAGACCCCTTTTCGGTTTGGCTGTAGCGCCGTTCTGTAGGTGTAAGTGACCTTAACGCGAAGGCTACAGCCCGACGCTCACCCGAAGGTTGCTCTTGCAGGAGTACCGTTCCTAGGCCGAAGGAACTAGCGTCGGCTGATACTGTTGTTCTGTACGCTTTATGATACCGTGCGACGCAGAGGTCGGAGGAGAGTAGCTGCTTCAGCTTGGAGAAGGCAGACTGCTGGGCAGGGCCCCATGTCCATACGGCGTTCTTGAGCAGCAATGCCCTCATCGGCTCTGTCACTTCTGAAATGTGTGGCAAGAAGCGACCGATGTGGTTGACAAGACCCAAAAGGCGACGGATGCCTGCGACGTCATCTGGCGGAGTCATGGCTTAGATTGCCGCCACCTCGTCGGGATCTGGAGAAATGCCTTGGGCGCCGATGGCTACCCCGAGAAACTTCACACTGTTGGTAGCGAACAAGCATTTTTCGCGGTTCAGCGTGGCTCCCGCCTTACCCAGCTGGTCAAGGACTTCCCGGAGACGACGGTCATGTTCCAAGCGGGTTTTGCCAAAAACCAGAATGTCATCTATCATGTTCGCGACGCCCGCTTGGCCTTCCAAAATCTGGGACATCTGCCGTTGGAAACACTCTGGGGCAGAGGCGATTCCGAATGGCAGCCGCAAAAAGCAGTACCGGCCAAAAGGGGTTATGAAGGTCGTATACTCTTGCGACTCGGGGGACAGCTTGACTTGATGGAAGCTTGACGTCGCATCCAATTTGGAGAAAACAGTGGCATCCCTCAGCAACCCAAGACATTGTTTCACTGTGGGAAGCATGTGGCGTTCTCGCAGAATCACCTTGTTGAGGCGAGTTAAGTCGACGCACAGCCTGTAGCCACCCGAAACCTTGGGGACGACCACCAACCCGGCGCACCAGTCCGTTGCACCAGTCCGTTGGGGTGTCGACGTGATGAATCACTCCGTCAGCCTCAAGCTTGTCCAACTCTGCTTTGACAACATCATGATGTGGCAGAGGAATGTGTCGGGACACGCTCGGGGAAAATGGCGTAGCGTCTGGCTGCAAGCGGATCGTGTACTCTCCTTGGAGTGTCCCTAGACTGCGGAAGAGCTTAGGGTCTAGGTACAAGTCTCCTGAAGGCGCCGAAGGCCGCGAAACATGGTCAAGAAACTTGCAGACTCCCAAGGCCTGGATTGCTGGGAATCCCAACAGTGGAATAGTCTCTGTTGCCAGTACGTACAACAGTTGCTTGACTGACTTGCCGTGCCACGACAAGGTTGCAAGGAAAGTACCCAGGACTGGCAGACTGTTGTTGCCAGAGCCTTTTAACTCGCCCTCTGGCTTCTGGAGCTTGGAGGGGACACCAGGAAATGTGCTGGGCACGACTGAAACTTCCGCGCCGGAGTCCACTTTGAACGAAAGTGTGTGGCCATCGACGAGCACGTCGAGGAACTTCGCGTTCTGACGCTCCTCAGCCATAGTGTGTAGCTCGATGGAGTTGGCTGAATTTTCCGGAGGTTTCGTTGATTTAGGTGCCGACTTCTCACAAGCTCGCTTTTTCTTGAGGCAAACTGCTTCGAAATGGCCAGTCTTGCGGCAAAAGTTGCAGGATGCACGGCGAGCCAGGCAGTCAGCGCGTGGGTGTGAAGCACGCCCACAAAAAGGGCACGGCTGACTAGTCTTATCAGCCGGAGCCTGCGCCGACTTCCCTTTGCGTAGACGGGCCGCGTCAACAGCGAGCGAGGACAATTCTGTAGAGTCACGAGCCTTGCGCTCATTATCTGCATCTTCGTGCTCGCAAACATGTGTGAGCGCTTCGTGCAGGGTCATCCGCGGATTCTGACAAAGCTGGTCCGACAGCTTGCGGTCAAGCAAGCCAACAAGGAAATGGTCACGGACGAGCCGCTCTTCGACGTCAGCAGGCGGGTAATTGCAGCGCTTGACCAAGGTGCGGAGTGCGGTGAAGAAAGCGTCAGCCGTCTCACCTGGTTGCTGCATGCGACGGTGGAATCGAGCGGACTAGTAGAGCTCGTTGGGCGGATGGACGAAGTGGTCGGAGAACGCTTTTTTGACAGCGACGACGTCCTTCAAGTCGGCCTCTCTCAGCGCGGTGGACGCGAGGACTACCCTGGCTTGCGGACCCATACAGTAGAGCATGGAGCGCACTTGAACCTCCGGCGAAGCTGTGTAAAGTCCAGTGGCGAACGTGTAATCCTCGTACTGTAGAAGCCAGGTGGGCCAGGCGCTGGGGTTGTCGAAGTCGAAACCCGGTGGAGGACGTAGCTGGACCGTCTGTGGAAACGAAACGGAGGATGAGGTAGTGGGCATGACGGCGGACTCATCCCCGGTGGCCATGGCGAAGGAAGGGAACCAGGACGGCGGGGGAGCCCGGCAAACGAAGTCCGATCAAACCGCAAGGTAGGCCTTGCCTTAGAACGCTTCAGACACCATGTTGGAAGACGAAGAAGTACGAAGCTGTTCGTGCCAGCCAAAAAGAACTTTTATGGTCAGAGTGCCTGCGCTTACATACCTTTCTAAAGTCGATTGCCACTAGCGACATCTATAGTTCAAACTAGCACTAGGGTAGCGACCCCTACATTATCGACCATTAACTCGTTCATAAACCAGTTTGCGGACGATTGAGCGGACATACAAGTCTGCGCACAAGGACCCGGATGACTTCCTATTGAGATAACTTCACGAGAAAGTGAAGGGTCGTGCTTTTCCCTACTACGAGCTTCCTTTTCATAGTTCTTTTAAGGAGTTATAAAACACGAAGTTGATGATTAGAGAGACACTTGTTATGGTTCCTTCCCAAGAGTTGGTTTCAGTGTACACTGTAGTCTTATCTTTAATTGATTAAATTGAGACTTTAAAGGGGCACTGACACATCAAAATCATATTTTTTTTTATTATCCGAAACGATTGAAAACGATGCCGGGACATTACCCTCAAAATTCGAAACTTGAAAACTCAGTATGTGTGAATTAAAAAAACAATTTCCAAATGCCGAATTTGAAGTTCCCGCGCGATCCGCGCCAGTGCAGCGAGTCAAATTTTGCTGTCTCCTGCGACTCGACTTTTTTTCAGACCTCCGCTCCACGCTATGAAGCAAAGCGCCGTTCCCACGGCGACCCCAAGCGAGGAGGAGGTGATAACACGCCGACGCGGGAAAAAACCGGTTACTTCCCGACTCGCCGTGTTGCTCGCCGACGAGCACCGCCAAGTTTTCCGAGGGAGGGTACAAATCTAGGAAGCAACATCACACCGAACTCTGATTTCTGGTATTTCAAAAAGAGGGGCCGTAGTGCGTTTGCAATTGCGTTAAAAAACATGTTTTACGATTGCTGTTATTATATGTTATAGAAATGTCACCTACAAAGCTTCTAAATTTCCTGATTTTTGACGTCACCGATCAAAAGAAGCGAGGAGGTGAGCGCGGGAAATTTAAACGCCAAAAATAAAAAGGCGCGCGCGGGAAAATTTTTTTTCGCGATGCGGTTTTTTTTGCGTGTCTATGACTACAACTTGCATCGTTTTAGACAATAAAAAAAAAATACGACCTTTGGGTTGTCAGTGCCCCTTTAAGCTTTGTATTCGTCTTGCATTGGTCGTAAGTAGGCCGTATACTTTCTGGTTTTAACCGGAAAAAACCGACAAACATCCGCCGGTGTGAAAAATAAAAAAATTGGTTAAAACCGAAAAATATTGGTCTGAATATTTTAATACAAGCGACAGTTTTTTTTTCACCAAGAAAAGTCCTATGTAGACGTTTGTCAGACTCATTCTTGTTCTGTAATCGGAAATGAAGGTGCTGGAATCGAAAGAAACCCTTGTGCGCGAGGTGCATTGTCTTCTCGGTGGGAAGCTAGCAACTTGTGGGAGACGAGGGTGGAAGACGACGAGGCGGAGGGCACGTAGCAAGCGGTAGCCGAAGAGGAACGAGCTAGCGCGGGACAGTGTGCTGCGTGAGGCAAGGGCCCGGGCAGGTATGATGGAGCCGGTCTGGTCCATGGCGATTCTCGGAGCGGTCCATCAGCAAGGTTCAAATCAGGACCGGTGGGAACGGCCAGCCCTGGCCATACCGGCCTGGGCCATGACGATCCCGGAGTGGTTCTGCAGCGAGACTTGATGTGCTGGCCTGGAACAGCTAGCCTACGCAGGGTCCGCGGGCCAGACTCGCAGCTCTCTAGGACGGGCAACCAAGAAGTACAGTAAACCCATTCGCTGTCTTCTCGTGTTGTGTCACTTCTTGGGAGACGATCGAGCGGCTATTTTTATAGAGCGAACCCACAAACTTTGCTAAAAAGATGTAATACTGTACTATATGAAAGCTATGCCAGTGTTGATGCACTTCCGAACATGACTGAAGAAACGCTAAGGTTAAAGCTCGTTGCTTCCTTTTCTGCTTACTACTACGTGATTGAAGACAAGTGTCTCAGGACTGTCGCGCAACATTTCTGATGACCTGCAGTTCACGGATGACTCGTTCTGGTTTCGCGTGCAAAGAGTTAATCCTTGCGTCAAGATGGAGCTGCCAGATGGATTTGTTCCCTATGAAAGCATCTACAGGCTTGTCGTGCACTATCAATGTGAGCTCAGCAATCTGGAAGCTAAGTTCCTCCATTGCCGCCAGTACGCCATCAGTGTTGTCGTTGACCCTGTGCTGTTTTGGAAGCTGCTTTCTCCAGACTGGCCTGTACTCTCCCAAGCCTTTTTTACTTTTTGGGACTTCTCGTGTCTAGCGCAAATGTAGAGCGCGCATTCTCGAAATTGCGCATCGTCAACAAGGAAGAGCGGGCAGGAATGACAGATGCGAGCCTTGGAATGTTAGCATGCATATAAGTAATTTTTCGTTATAACGAAAGTGCTTTTTTCGAATTATCACTTTTATTGAAGTCCAACATGGTCCCGACCAAAATGCACACATTTTTACCTGGATTATTCTAAGTCTGTCGGCGGCCGACCACGCCTATTACGAAGTTCGAGGTGCCGACAGCACGCCATCCTATACGGAGGCGCCTGGAGACCCTTGCGTTCCTTCCCCCTTCTCCACCAAGGCAATTGGCAAACTGAGAAAACGGAGTAAACATGTGACAGAGGGCAGGGCTGGCAGAGCGCCGATTCTGATGTGCCGACGCGGCATCGAGTAGGGAACAGTGGGAGGAGCGTCCACGTTCCGATGCTACTCACTGCACCCGCAGCCGACGCTGCCAGACTCCTGTCGGAATTGGGTCAAGGGAGCGATGGAACCCGGAGAAGATCATCTCTTTGAGAGCCCCGACACGCGGGCCTGCGGCGTGCTACATGCACACGTGCATTGTATGGGAGATTGGGATTGTTTACCGAAAGCCGCTTAGATGTGCGAGGTTAAGAAAAGTAGTTGGCCCAAGTTCGAAATTGCCAAAGAATTCAATATTACAGCATCGGCTGTTCGACACTGTCCACCATTTTGCAGAACAAGCAAGGCATATTGGACGGGTTCGAGAAGTTTCTGATGCAGGAGAAAGCGCACCCCGTGACCCGATGTTGAAAGATTGCCAATTGCTTCGCACACATCAGATTTTCTTTGCTGAGAATACTTGCTGAGCGGGTGCACGATTTGCATAGCTGCAACATTCTCTACAGGAGTGTGGGAAAACATGTTGGCAAGGCCGCCAAAATAACTTTGATTTGTTCGCGCTTGTCGATGTGGACGTTCCCGTTGTTGCTCCTGCCACGGATGCTGCGATCGTAGACCTTGCGTGCGGCCAGGGTAAACACGAAGTGACTTAAGAGAGGCACCTCAGGAAATGCTGACCATTGCGGAGGTGCGAAACATTCTATGGCTGCTTTGAGACAAAGTGGAGTGCAGCGGCGGTGACAATGTTCTTGCGATGCCTGGAGCAGTTTGAGGAGAACTGATGCCTGGATAAAATTTTCGGCTAACTATACTTAATTCTTTTTTTACTCGGTAAAGCTGCAACGAGATATTCCTAACCAAGGTTTGTTTGATTAAACATATGGTCAAAGTGTTCTGCAGTGTTCTTGTCCACCTTCAAGGCTGCTGGCACTGTTTTTTTTTGGCTCTATCGTTTTTATCGAATTACCCCTTTTATACAATTGTTTTGCCGTCTCAATTACTGTATTACAATCGTGGAGTGTGAAGAACATTGTGTATCAGATGTAAATAAAAGTTAAACCGTGTCTCGTCTTGATTGTTCGTTTTTATTCAAAATTTTGTCCGTTGATAAAAGCCGTTTTGAGCATCTACCTAAGACAGTGCACTGAAATGCACCAGTATTTTGGAAATACACGGCCTAGTCGTGAGCCAAGTAACCCCAACCCCCCATCTTTGTGTTTTGTCTTTTGCCTCAAGCCAGGTCCTGCCAAGAGGGCCCCAAGAGTGGCTTTGATGCACACATCAATGGACAGCACCTGCAGGAATGCCTCAAACGACTGCTGGTGCTTTATTGCGAGATGGATTGGAAGACACACCCTCACCAGCCGGAGATGGAGGCCATCTACCTGCTGCACAACCTGGGATCGGCCGAGGCCTTGGCGCACGCCGTTGGTCTCCCACGATGCTTGCGGTGAGAGTTGCGTTGGCAGATGCCACGTTGGCCCCACTGAAGGTGTGGCTCACTACAAAGGTGCACCATATCTTCCAACGTATAACTCTGACTTTTTAAAAACAAAAATTGTTGGTGCGACTTATATGCATTTTTTTTTTGTTAGGTAGGAACCTTAAGGGGGGACGCGGTTGTGAAAAATCTCCAAAAAGTTCATTTTTCAAAAACCTGATACTTGGGTGCTTCGTACATCTGAGGACCTCTGTGCAAAATCTCACGGCATAATTAAATCTCGGAATATAAAAAAACTGCGATCATTTCCGTGTGAGAAACGTGCCAAGAAACAGTCCGAAAGAAAACGGGCAAAAAACTCATGTGCTTCGCGTTCCACCATTGCACAGTCAATTGCCGCCATCTTGGACTCGTCAGAAAGCTGTTTTCTTTGTCTGCGTTTCGGCACCATCTAATATGTCGGCCTTCGGAAGCAGAGCTATCGCAGTTTTCCCCGGGGAAGAAACCAGCACTTCTGATTGGTTACCGAGTGCGGGCCACGGAGAGGGCTGCTGCTATTGGCCGGAGCGAGCGTCTCCTCTCCAAAACTTTGTGGCCTTCTCTCTCTCCTTTGCTCCCGCGCACGGCGTAGGGAGCTGTCTTCTGCTACCGCAGCCGCATTGTTGCGTTTTGACTTCTGTCAACAAGCATGTTTTTCGGCGTTCGCCTGCTTGGTTTAGCTTTGCGTCTTTCCGGAGCCATCGCGATTGTTTGCAATGCCTAGCGACCCTCGTTTGAAGTGGTCTACACAGCGTGCGTACGGAAAGCAGAAACGCCGTGCGTAGAGCAAGAGCTTGCCGTATCGCCAGCCACGTTGCCCGCGGCGGACTCCCAGGAAGTTTTGCTACCAGCGGCTGCATTGTTTTCACTAGCTTCTGAGCCGGACACTGAAGTAGACCACCGTCGGCGTTAGTATGCAACAAGTCGACACGCGTTTCTATTCGCTGGACAAACGCGCAGAACGCGCAGCGCGGGTGGACAAGTGCAACCAAGACTTGGCAGCAAAGTTTGCGACACAACGGAAGTTTGACCTTCTGAACGTCACCCTCGAAAATGAAGAGGTCGATTCCAATACTCAGTTTATCATCGTGGATCTGAAGGTGCTCAACACATTTTTCGTGTCCACGAAGGATCGGCCGCGCCGACGCTGGAGAAATTCAAGGGACAACAGTATGGCCTGGCTGTGAAATTGGAGTTGTCGTGTCCCACGTGTGACTTCAGCAAGGAGCATTCCTTGTCGCCAGAACTGAAGGAGAGGCAAGAATTACGCCCTTTGAAGTGAGCATGAGAGCCGTGTAAGGGCATCCAGTCTATCTGTAAGGGGTCAACTGCCCTCACTGACTTCTGTGCAGCCTTGAACATCTCACATAGAGGCGTCCATCACAAGACCTTTCAACGCCATCTGCCAACTGTGATGCAAGCCTTTGAGCTATCAGCAGCCGCCTGTGAAGCAGAAACTGTGGCAGTTGTGAGGGAGCTCTATGCGAACTTCCTCAACCTGACCAACAACATCGACGGGAGGTATGACGGCTCCTGGAAGAAGTGGGGTCGCACATCCCACATCAGCTTTGGCTGCATTATGGAGGTCTACACTGGACTACCAAACAGGGATCAGTCATGGCATTACGTGCCTTCGTTACGCCCTGGACAAACTGAACCAACCCACAGACATCCCCACGCATGTTGCAAACACCCTAACCGACACACTGCAGCCCAGCGACCTCCCTCCCAGATCGGAAACCCTGAGCAACCTTTCTCCCACTGGAACCGTTCCTCCAGCATCAGCTCATGGCAATCACCGCACAGTCGTTCTTTCCAAACTCCAGGTGCCTACCTTTGCCGGAAACATCAGTGATTGGCAGGGCCTTTAAGGGGGGACACTACCCAAGAGGGTCAACTTTTGAACGTATAGCTTAATATGAATTAAATTTACAGTATATACTGGCAGCTGCAAGGCAGAATGCAGTGCAAAGTTTCATCTGTGTACAGGAATTGTAAAAGAAATTATAGTTGTTTTTATCAAGAACACACAGACTTTGTTTAGGAAAACTATCGTTAGGAAACTAATGTAACACCCAACATTTTTCTACCCTAGATCTCCAGCAGAATGCCTGAAAAGTGCAACTGTGAAAACAAATATCCTAAAAAGCAGTTAATTTTATGCTGACATCGCAGTGAAAAATCTACGTAATAAATTTTCTGCCTTTTCTGGCATTCATAAAATCTTAACATCTTTCATAAAAGACATCCACAAAGTCAAAAAACAATTCCACAGTTGCATTGCCTATAAAATTCCAGTTAGGAACAAGAATGAGTGAGTCTTTCCTGTTGTTCCATTAACAAACAATAGTTTTCCTAAAGGGAAATTTATGCCAAAAAGTGGAACAGAGAAAAATGTGTTCAAAGAGCTCTAACCCCTACCTTTCCTTTAGCATCAGTGAACCGAAAATAATTTATAAAACATTAACTATACAGTGTAAACTAATGAAACTTTCTGGAAATACTCTCTAGATGTTGTTGGATGTAAATATGGCATTTTTCAAAATCAACTTTTTTTGCAGAAATATTTTTTTTCTGGGTAGTGTCCCCCCTTAAGACCATTTTGATGTCTCGATTCACAGAAATGCCGATCTCCCTTCCATCGAGAAATTTAAGTACCTTATGATGTACCTTACTCGCAACGCAAAGCGGGCTGCCGAAGGCATTCGTCTCTCCGAGCAGAATTATGACCTGGCAGTTCGTAGACTTCATGACAGATTTGGAAGAAGCGATATCTTGATCAACGAACATAGTAACCAGCTACTGAATCTCCCGAAAATAAGCAGCTCAAGAAATGTCCCCCAACTTCATCAGCTGTTTGACGCCATTCGCTTCCGCACAACATCTCTAGAAGGCTTGGATGTTCCGCCTAGAGTCACTAAATAAAGCTACGCTTTCAGAGTATCGAAACTCCCCAACTACGCGTCTGAAGCGCGTCAGGCGCCGCCATCTTGGGTCCACGCGCAGATGGAGGAGTGACTGTAGCTGAGCCAAGCCAAGCCATAGCCGTCACCTGTGCCAGCTGCCGTAGCCGCAGCTGTGGCAGCGAATCAAGGTTGTGTTGTTCGTATCTCGACGTAAGAAGGAAAAAATGCATGCTGAGCGACGGACTTCAGCGTGCGCGCGCAGTAAACAGTAAAACAGCAGCAGGCAACGGATCGCTGAACCCAAGATGGTGGCGTTGAAAAAACGCGATGATGATGATAGCGACTCACGTGACGGCCGCTGTCCAATGATGCTGCAGCGAACCAGAATATTGTTGAATAGAGTGACTATTGTCGGCAAAATGCCAAAGAAAAGGAATGCGGTACTCTGAAAGAGTAGCTTATTTAGTGACTCTAGTTCCGCCCAACAACTATGCTTGTGCTGTGGCCAGGGGATTTAGTAAAACAACTGGTGATAATGTTTCTCCACTTTTTACAGCGGAGCTGTTAGGGTTAGGGCTAGGTTCTCCAGGATCGTGTCCGGTATGTCGACACAAACCTACCTGGACAGCTACCGCCATCTATAAGCGACGGCGGCAAGCACACAACCAGTATAGTTTCCACCGTCGCTCGTAGATGGCGGCAACCTTTCTAGCTATCATTGAAGAACTGATATTTGGGCGCGTTGGTGGGAATTTATCGTAGGAAACAGCGCGAAAAACAGACGACGACGAAGAAGAAGCACACGTAACGAGCGCAGCGCTCGTCACGTTTGTTTCTTCGTCCTCGTCTGTTTTGCGCGCTGTTTCCTACGCTCCTACGCTCTTATCAGTTTCGGTTTGGACTCACGATGGGTCGGCCGCGCGCCCTTTCGGGGAAAGGAGATATGCTGTGGAAGGAGCGGCGACGTACGCAGCAGCGCGAATAAGTCCGCAAGCGCCGCAAAGGCGCTGTCGCCTCGACTTCCACTGCGTCCAGCGTTTCAGATTCCCTTGCCAAAGAGCACATCGCTCGCCTGGAAAGCCGCCGCCGAGAATAGAACCAGCAATGTAAAGGGCGCCGGCAGGCCAACGCCACAGACGACGATCGTTCCACGGAGGCCAAGCGCAAGCGCGAAGCCCGGCTGACCCGGCGACGACTGCACTCTACGCCGGCTGAACAATTCCCGGGTGCGACGGCGAGGTTCCGGAGGGAGTTCGTGGAGAACCCGTTTGGCGTCACGTGCACCGTGTGCGACCGACTCTGGTTCGCCGGAGACGTATCCACGATCGGCGGCGTGTCGGACAAGAAGAAGCATGAATCGGGCGCGTGCGCGTTGCGGCAGTGTATCGAGTACAGCTCCGCTGGTCTTCCTTCTTCACGAGAGTGGAAAGGCTGAACGTCTTTTCTCACAGTTTCATGTTTTGGTCACGAGGTCCTGTGAGTTTTGTATGCAGACGTGAACAAATGGCTCTACTGTTGCTTTGTTCACTGGGGGCAGCCACAGGCCCTTGCCCAACCTCGACGATGTAAAAATAACCCCGGTCATTCATTTCTGACTTTTTCAAAAGTTTCGCGGCACCTGGCAACTGAAACGTGAAGCTGAAAAGAGTAAAAAGTTTGATCAGAGTTCCTAATATATAGTAGACTTTTAACAGAGGACCCAAATCATTGTTTCGAGTCAGGCCGAATTGTTCTTTTCTTTGTTCACGAGAAAAGGGGATAGATGGACGAAACAGATTTGCCAGCTAATTAATTGATTTTCATTATCATGTATGTTGATTTTTGCAAAGATACGACATAAGAGAGATTCACCACTCATTATAAAGTGCCTATTGGGAAACTACGGGCCATGTATAACATGACTGTTATAATACTGCTTTTATTGAAGCTCAGTAATCCCTTTGAAAAAAGTATTTTTTTACTTTAAAAGTAAAAGAAAATAAAACCCTACAACATCCACTTTTTGTTCAAAATTGGCAGGAAAAACTCCAGATCCTTACTCGAATCGCAGCTTGAAGAATAAAACCTAATTTCCACTCCCCCGAAATAAAAAGCTTCTATTTGTAAGTATAAGATTTGGCCTTTGAAATGTGATCTTGTTTTTATTGTACGGCTAAAAAGATTCTTATCCAAAATGCTACAGAACTCTTAGAAGCTCATGCAGTTTTGGTTTGAAAGCAAATAACTGGTAGACAAAACGATCCTGCTGCAGTCTGTCCAACTTAAAATAGCTGGTGGTTTTCTTTGTTACAGAGTAAGAATGGATATTTGTGGTTTATAAAATGAATTAGTTTATTCTGAAAATCTGGTCATTTCACTTTCCTCCCGTGGCCTGGACTACAGTTGGTGCGCAACAGATCAGCTTCCCAACTTCATACTTTGTCCCAATTTTCGTAACATTAACCCTTTGATGGCCGAGTTCTTTTCCCCAGTGGTCGGTAAAGAAAAGGTGAATGCACAGGTTCCATTCAATTTCATTTTGGCGCGTCCGCTTCTGCGAGATTCCAGCGGTTTCAGATTCTGAACCAGAGGTACTTTACGGAGCTTCTCCATCGGATGGTGAGCTCTCATCATCTGAATTCTATTCTGAGAAGCGTTACAAGTCTGAATCGGAAGAGCAGGCGCTCTAGTTGCCACTACCGCCACAGCAGCCAACATGCGAAGCGACCATCTTGCACGTATTGCATGCGCCAAGCGTCTATACCTACTATAAATAGTTTTAGGAAACATCATGCGATTATGATGATTATAGTTTACCTCAAGCATAACAAATAGCAACACTTCCTGTGTGCGTATGGTTTCGCATTTAGGTAGGCACTTTCAGATGTGTGATTGCCGTCGTACATGTATGGCGACGACCGTCAAAAGGTTATAGATTTGTGAAGCAATCAAAATTTGCCCTTCAGAACAAACCAGGTTCGTCATTGCTCTTGTGCCCCTGCAGGGAACAGGTGCTAGTCCGTGCTGCAATGGAAACGAGCCTGGCTCATTGGAGTGGCAACTTTGTGCGGGTCCTGCGAAATTATCGTGCCTTTCCTTTCCTCTTGGCATGCGCATTGCACCCTCACCTGGGCCAAATCAGAAGGCAAGTTTCTGTCCTGCCACTTCTCGAGTTGCTCATTGGTTGATCTACAGTGATTGACACAGTTTATGCTGTTTGCTTTCATGGCTCTTATGCTATGTCAGTGGTTCCCAGCCATGGATGTGTCTGGGACCCCTTGCGGACCGCTGACGGGGGACCCCTTCCAGCGGGGGGGGGGGGGGGGGGGTACGTAAGTAAGTTAACAGATCTGGAGCATGAAACAGGTGCCTTTTATTGCTACGTAGCTGAAAAACATAAAACAAAGGTGTGCCACATCACTTTAATTGGTCAGTTCATCAATACGTGGCACAGTCGCGCTTAAACAAAAAAAAAAAAAAAATTTTGTTGAGGGTCGCGGACTCCCATTTGGGAACCACTGTGCTATGTAATGGTAATCCACCCTCCTGAGGAGCAGCATCCCCCATTTCATTTTAATGCGCTATATAATAAATTCGTAAAAACCAGAGAAAGTGAAAAACTGAAAATTTTTAAACTATCGAAACCAACTAAACAAAGAACTTCGAAATGCTAGAGAAGTGTATTTTTGTGAGTTCTTTTTAAGGTGTAGTAGCAAAGTCGACGTTGTATGGAAAAAAATTAATTCTGTCTTGGGTCGTTCATGTGCACCGAAACAAATAGAAAATATAAACAACAATGGCCAGGAGTTATCAGGTCGAGCATTGGCAAATGCATTTAATAATTATTTTGTTAACCTCGTTAAAGAAAGTCCCGAGTCAGATGCGTGCAAGTATATAAATTTTCAAAGCGATGCGTCAATGTTTCTTACGCCTATCATTGATACAGATGTCATATCTGTCTTTAATGCGCTAAAAAATAGTAAAAGTAGTGATTCCGATGGATTACAGGTGATTAAAGTTGTGATTCCGATGGATCTCATTTCTCCTTGCTTAACGCACATCTTTAATCTATGCTTGCTAGCCGGAGTATTTCCCAGTCGAATGCAATTGGCTAAGGTAACAGTCATATATAAAAAGGGTGATAAGAATGACCTAGGTAATTACCGACCCGTTTCAATCCTACCGGTATTTTCTAAGGGTCTAGAAAGAAATTATACACCTTAGAATGACAACATTTGCGGATAAACACAACATAAGTTCATGTCAATTTGGTTTCCGTAAACATCGTTCCTACCGAACTCGCTCTTTTAGCCCAAAAAGAACATATACTTAAAATTTTTGAGGATAAAAAACTTACTCTCGGTATATGCGTCGACTTCACTAAAGCTTTTGACTACCTAGATCATAACTTGCTAATTAGGGAATTAAATGAGTATGGATTTCGTGGCCAAGTGTCACTTCTTTTAAATTCATATTTGTCTTCCTGCAGACAATATGTAGATATAAATGGTCAGCAGGGGCGGATTTAGAGGGCGGCTCCGGATGTCCTGACCCCCCCTCTTGATTTCTGCATGTGTAAAATTTAGGGCGTGAAACGAGGGAGAGGGGGAGGGGGTTCCTAAACAAATGGTACGCTGACCAACACCTGACCCCCCCCTCAGGAAATTCCTGCATCCGCCCCTGATGGTCAGTCATCTGAAATAAAACCGATTAAGTCTGGCGTTCCCCAAGGAAGTATTTTGGGGCCTTTATTATTCAATATCTAAATAAATGACATAGTAAACATAAGTTCAACAACAAATTTTTTATCTACGCTGATGATGCTAGTTTATTTTTTACTGAAGAAAACGCCACAGAGCTTGTACGTGATGCCAACGAAATATTACAAAAACTTGATAGTTGGAGCAATTGTAATGCTCTAAAAATAAATGCCAATAAGACAAAAGCAGTCTTATTTCGACCACAAAATAAATATGTCCCAATTACCGAAGATAGTTTTTTAAATTCTTCGAAAATTGAAATTGTACCCACCTTTAAAACTTTAGGTATCTTTTTTCGGGAAAACATGTTATGGGACGATCATATTAATTTCATCGTATCTAAATTATCAAGCGTCGTTGGTATTTTATATCGTCATAAACACATCTTGCCTCTTAAAACAAAGTTATTATTATATAATTCATTATTTTACTCGCATATAAATATGGCAATCTTATATGGGGAACCACTACATATACCAATCTTCAAAAGATATCTATATTACAAAAAAAAGATATTAAGAAGCATTTCTCATGTTACGCTGGATTATCCAATGAACATTGTTTTCAATCAACTTAGAGTAATGAAAATTTTTGATTTATACAAATATTGTTTATGTTCGAAGTATATGGTAGAAAAAAATCAATCTCAACATTATCTCGAAGACTTAGCAAACCTAACAAAAAAGGTATATGCATATCCAACGCGAACTGTAGAACCATGGGAAGTACCATTTTTTAGAACTAATTACGGACAATACACTGCATCATACACCCTTCCGACTACACTAAATCAGTTCAGTAGGGAAAATATAGAACTTAACAATGTGTCGGTGAGCAGCTTACGGGAATTAATCATACTCATCTCAAACCAAACCTAATAGAAGCTAAGTGTTGATATATTCATCTTAATATATTTTGGGTGTTGAAGTTGTTTTTTGCCGCGTTTCGTCTACAAATGCCAGTCTGTTCAAACTGAATTTGCATTATATAATGACACTAATCAATTTTTCTCTTGTGTAAAGGATCTCTTCATGTTTTCATTTAGTATGTCCTAATCATGTGTAAATAATTTGGTGCCCGCGTCTACTTAGGTGGCTGGGGACTAGTCAAGCTGTGTTACAGCTTTTTTCCCTGTTTACCTTCCAACTGTAAACTGTTGGCAAAATAAAGACATTTATTATTAAATGAGAGCATAGCAGAAGCTACAAGAGAGAGCTCCAGACTTTTAGAGCCTCTGCCAAGCGTGCACACTCGTGCAGTGCAAGCATCGTTCAGGGCAACATGCTCCGGCTTTTCTTGCACATGAGTGAAACAAACTCCATGGATCTATCACAAGGCTGAGAAAACCACGTTGTCTCGAGTGCTGTCTCTAAGGCTTCCAGAGCCCCATGTGCAAGGTTGTTTGTTTTCATGTTATGCACTAAACCTTCTGAGATGGGAAACTGATGCTATTTTTCAAGACATGGTTATTAAGATGGGTGGAGTGGTAATCCTGTTTTACTTGAGTGAAACTAATGACACTCATGAATATGGATGTAATCTGTAATGTTGAGTAATGATGGCAGTCACCTAACTGAGCTTTGTCTTTGCACTGGTTATCTGTGGGAACAATGATTGATAGGGAAGCATCCCTCTGAAGACATATGTAATCATTCTTGCACAGAGCTGTACACTTTTACTTACAGTTTCTTTGGTACAGAGGTAGTGCCAAAGGAACTTCCAATAGAATCGTACATCAAATGCAGGGAGTTATGCAGTCTACAGTTTTATATATTTATATTTGACTCAACAACTTTCATTTGAAGCTCTAGAGACACTCTACTCATTTCAAAACTCAGGTTGTAATGGAAAGCCAGAAATTTCAGTTTCAATTGCACTTTATTAAGCCATGCATGCTAATTGACAGTTTTACAGAATGTGGATGTTGAAAGTTCAAAAGAGGCTTCAGAAAAGTTTACCTTTATGTGCCACAAGCAGCTTATGAGTCTGAGTTTGGCTAGCCCTGGTCTAAGATATCTGATTAACAGGGTAACCATGGTTAAGTGACACAGTTTGTACATTCTTCCAAGTAATGCTTAGAATTTCTTAGTTACCCCTGGGTATGGTACTTTACTGCAGGCACGCACTACAGGTGTTGACATCCGCCTACAGCTCTCGAAACTGCAGGATTCCCATGCCAACCTTAAGTCAATGGTTGCACTGCACAGACAAGGAAGCAAGGGACATATGCTTGTTCTACAATGTACCCCTTGAAAACTCTGAAGTGAAGTTTCTCAAAGGCACTGGAGATTTCAGTGCAAGACAGGTGAGCAGCCATAATTTCATATCTCATTGAGACATTTAATATTTTTAGAGGGTAAAGCAATTTTTAGAGCTATTGGTAGCTGCCAGCAGGGGCCGACTTACCAATAGGTAGAATAGACAGCTGCCTAGGACTGCAGAAGTTTGGGGACAGCAAGAAAGTTTGTGATTACAACTACAACTATGTATCTCGGAATAAATGAAAGAACACTGAACCCGGAAAGAAGCATTGATGGCTAGGAGATATTGATAGGACGAGACGCCTTTGAGAAGGAAATTGTGGACATCATTCTGACTGACTTGTGAAGGCTGGGCTCCATGGAGCGAATGTGCTGCAACAGTCAACTAATTTTGCCTGGTGAAGTTCGCTCCTTGTGCGACATCAGGACAATGATTGTTGCGCCGTGCGCAAAGCAGAATTTCAACTGGGCGATGTTTGTCTCTTGTTCTCCACATATTCGCTTCATGGAGTCTAACCTTCTGCACTTGTTGCCGTTTGCCAGCATCATAGGCCGTTGTTACTTCGAGCCCGTACAAGGTATTACAAAAGCGGCTACTGGTAGCCCACTTCACAACTTTCCTGAAAACTGGGTGGAGGAATATGTTTGCATGTTTGTTTACTATATTGGAGGGGAAGGGGGTGGTGCTTTCAGACTCCCTAGGGCAGCAAAATTCTAAGTTTGTCTCTGGCTGTCTGAAAAATACATGAAATGCTGTAATGCGATGGATTAAACTTATCCAAATTATTACATTGATTAACAGCTGAGGGTTGTGCCTTCACATAAACAGTAAATCATCAAACATAACTTTATTTTCTTAACTTGAACTCTCATGGTTCTTGCCTGTACCCATGTCTAGTGATGGGCCGAAACAATATTGAAAACTGTTTATATTTGCAATATAAGCAATCTGCAATGCATTAATGTATGGATTAAGATAGTTTTCTTGACTTCAATTAATTCTGAGCATCCTCGTTTGTATATTTATTTTGTGCTGCCTAGTTGTTTGGTGTTTTGTATGAATTATTATTATTATTTTAATTATTTATAATAGCACCTCTATTCTGTATAATTTCAGGTGTCATCAGTGTTGGATCCTAACCTGAAGCAAGCCCTGTCAAGAATTGATGTGGCTGCTGTTTTAACTCAAGATGCGGGAACGGCATCATGACAGTAGAATGCAGTAGATATTGGAGCATTTTCTGAATCCGCGGTTGGAACGCATGTGCATTCTGGTTGCAGGCGAGGATGCTACATCCTGTTGGCTCCATTGAGCTACAGAGACCTAGGTTGAGCTGCCTTAAAAAATGTTCTTGTTCCCATTCTGGATCACCTTATCCCCAAATTTGTACGAAGAAGCCTTCTGTGCTATTCAGAGAAAAGGGACTATAAGACCAACTTCTTTGAAGCCATGAAAAATATGCTTTTGGCTGTTCCTCAGATATGTTTTTACGTTACTTTTATGAGTTGCAGCCTGTAATCGGGTGCACTTCTTGTAAAAAGACCTGGGTGGTACTCAGCCCATTTTACATAACTATGAGTGTCCTAAGCAGGAAATAAAACTTTTACATGATATGTCTTGTGGCTCCGATTATTTTTTTAAATTCTTTTTACTGAACATGGTGAGGCAAACTTGCTAAACTCGATCCACTCAGTTTTTGTTTGAATGTTGGATGTTACAGACTATTAGAACAATCCCAAATACTGTAAACGACTTATTTTTCGATGGCTCAATATTTCGCGATTTAGGTCAAAGCTGAAGTTTTAGAATAATTCGCAGGTTCTAATTTTCGCGACGCGATGGGATCTCAATACAGTTTCCAAATTGTTTACATTTTATCGGAATTCTTCGCTGGACATATTTTTCGCAAATTATAGGTGATTCGCGAAAGTCGCGAAAATTAGGTCCTCGCAAAAATTAAGTCGTTTACAGTATTAGTTTTTGTTCACGACCACCTGTTTCATTTGTTGCCCCAGTGTGCAGAATATGTTCGTGCTCATCTCTGAAACATCTTGACTTCAGTGGTAGATAGAGTTCATAGTCCGCAGTTGTGCCCAACCTCTCCCTGCAAATAGACATTGTTTTGTCCTTTTTTGCCTCGGTCTCTGATAAGAGCTGCGTGCTAAGATTGGTGATAAGGCTTTGGGCGGTTTGGCTCGCTCAAGTACAGCGGCTCTTCGGACTCGACATTGCATGCTTTGCTGTTGGGGACATCGAGCAAATATGATCGTCATAAAAATCGACCCACTGCCCTAAGAAGGCAAGTGATTTCATGTTTTCTTTTACAATCTTGGTCAAAACAATGTAAATTTGAGGTGTCTAGCCTGTCAATGGAGGGCGATAGTGCTGATCTAGGCCATTAGGTCACTTTTTTAGTTTATTCATTTGGTACTCTGCTGCATAGAAGGCAAATGAGGTACATTTATAGATTTTAACAAAGTTTGAAGGCACCCAGTGTTTGTTTTAAAAGCTCTTCAGAGTGCGTCTGTACTACATTTACATTATTTTCTCTGTTTGTCATGTTACAAATTATGTTGTCATACTGATAGAGAACAAAAATATTTTATATTTTCATAATTCAAATAGTTTTGCTTTGAAAATCTTGTCATTTACTCGGTTGACCTTTAGCTGATTTTTATTTCAGATATATTCTATAGCTCCACTCCTCCTTTTTTAAACTGAACCCCTCCTAAGACCTGGTAGTTTGTTTGGGGCACACTAAAACATTATTTACTTGTTTATTTATTTTTAAACACCAACTATCACATTGACATATATCTATGGGAAATGGAGGCACATAACAAATAACGTCCAAGACATTTAAAACACAAAAATGTTAACATTTGTCTGATCCTAGTTTGTTTTCATTTACAGCACATTTGTTTACTTCAACTATATATTAAATAGCTAAATAGATGCTACTAAGCTGCGAAACACCACCCTGAAAAAACCTGCATCAAAGTAAAAATTTAAAAATTAGTTACTTGTTTTTTAAACATCCACCGGTAGGCAGGAGGTTCTATAAAAAAAATAGTTGCACAAAAGCATTTCAAAAGCTCCTTTGCTCTTTGGGCTCATAACGCCCTCTTCTTTCTGTCGCCTGACACGGCCTTGATGGGCCTTTTGTTGCTGGCCCCTTTCACTGGCAGAAGGCAAAAAGCAGGTCTTGCTGGGAAGCTCTTCCAAATCAACCATGGGTAAAATCAGTGCTTACAAGATCAACTTGGGCTATGAGGATGAAATGGTAAGGTAACCTGCTTCTTTTCACTGATTTAAGCTCTATGAACACTTTGCATTCCTGGGCACATTGGGCTCTTTTGGTATTTGCTTGTTGATTTGGGCATTGAGGCGTCCTATTGTAGAAGCTTCTTCTGACGGGTGTCTTGCAGTTCATGTGGAAAGTAAGAGTGGACCATTTGTTTTTTGTTATTTTTATGTTAAAAAGTTGAATTAGTATTTGTGTATGTTTGCTTGCTCTGTGATTTGTGATTGTGTTTTAGAAACATTGTGACCATAATGAAACACATTACTCGAGTAGTAGTTGTAACCCAATGTTAGTGACGTAGGAATAAATTTACTGCAAAGATTTATTTTAAGGCACATTTTAAATGTGCAACACTTAATTTTGAGCATTACCAACTCCCTTCCAAATGGTATGGGTGACCCCTTTCCATAAAAATGAAAACAAAGCATTTGCTAAAGCATCACGGTTGTCTTAAAGACTTACTTAACTTTTAGATGTTTTGGTACACAATCGCTATTGCCGTGTTTCCGGTCTATAAGTCGCACCCCCTATAAAGGGCCATTTTCACAGAAAGGTTGGTATGTGTCATTCTTGTTTAAGTCAAACCTATATATTTGTGCAGTCGGCGCGGCAAAACTTGCTTTGATAAGCCTACATACCTGTATTGTTATTGTGATATACGTGCAAGTGGGAGCGTTTCAATACTCTCGCCAACGAATCAAACAAAAACAACCCCTGTAGAAGATTTTCAGTTAAGGTCCATACTTGAAAAACAATTGTAACCATTGTACAAATTGAAATCCTCGTATAATTGAAACCATTGCCTAAAATATAAAATTGTATAAAATATAATATAAACCATCGTATAAAATTGAATAAATTGAAACCATTGTATACATGTTTGCAAGTACAGCCTTCGGGTGCCGCCATCTTGCTCGCTTGGGGTGCGCTTGGGCGCAGCCATAATCCGATCACGACTCCTGGTTAAGGCGATGTAATCGGATTATGACCACGCCCTAGCGCGTCCCAAGCGAGCAAGATGGCGGCACCCTGAGGCCATACCTGCAAACGTGTATAAAATGCCCCAACAAAAATTTAGAAAAGAAAAAAAAAAGATTTTGACTCGTACATTAGAAAATAGGGTATACTTATATGCTATTTTCGAAATTCATATTGAGGCAGTCCTTGGAAGGCTACAGGTGGACCCTGGGAAGAGCGGTTGCAGGATGGATTGCAGTTGTCTTCTGCGCGGGCATTCCCCTGATACTTGCTTCGTGGAAACGGAGCATCTTACTCAAGTTCACTCATCACTCCTGCCATCCTAACGAAGCGCATAAGGTCCTGCTCAAGGCAAGCACTCCCACACAAATAGCTGTCAACACCTCCCTCAGTCCTTTGACTAGACAAGCTGGGTGGCATCAGACGAGAAGTGCTGAACTTGCTCGTCTTAAAGGAGCTGTGCAACGATTTTAATGTTGAAAGAATTGGCATCTTCTACTTTTGACATTGTTCATCTTGTCCCAAAAGACAGAAAACACACATCCTTCCTTCGAAATGTTGCGATTCCGCCGCGTAATCGCGAGGCAAAAATTAGAATATTCCCCGACCTGCAGCCATGAGAAACGCGCGGCGTGACGTCAATGGGGGTCTTGTAGAAAGATAGCAAGTTGTATGAATACCTGCCGGATAAAAGGTAACTTTTCTATAAATCTTGTCGTTCCAACGTAAACATAAATGCGTCAGAAACCTAATATCATCGACAAAACTTTTATTATATGGAATTTTAGTGGCGCCATCTATCCTAGGTCCAAAAAACCGTCAGCTCTATCGGCTACCGCGAACAGCCGCCAGAAGCCGGAGGGGGAGGGGGTCAGAGCCGGACGGATATGGCCGGACCCGGATGACACTTTCCTCCTTTCACCATATTGTTCGCGCTGCGCCCACCAGCACGTGGTCACGCAGTCGCGCGCGGATGAGTTCTCGCTGCTCACTGATGGCTCTAGAGAGAGAGAGCTTCACCGGAACCCCGCGCAACCCCCATTGACGTCACAGCGTACGTAACGTGACTCAGAAGATGGTGAAGGAGTTGAGAGGTGCTGAAAACCTCAATCTTTGTCCATTTTTAAAATAAAAACTAGGACACGCAGGCAAAAGCGGCTTTTGTTCTTTACTTCAGAAAGGTTGAGACACTAACTCCCAAATTATTTAAGCAAAGCACTGAAACTGTTGCACAGCTCCTTTAAGGTGTTGTTTTCAACCTGGGACTGGGCTTACAACTGGTTCTACCAATTGTCGGTACTATGCAGCCCGCCTATGCTGACCTCCAGGCCGGCACATTTTTCACAAAAGTGTGCCCTCTTGTTTTGTGAAGCAATTATACTTGTCCACACAACATTCACATTGTGTGAGCAGCAAACCACAATTGAGATTTGCCCAGGGCGTCGATCCTGGATGTCGCCCAAACGTTTCATTGACCACTGTCACAGCCACTTTGTGCAGTTTTTGTCCCAGTGCAGTTAGAGTATAAACAAACACAGAACAGAATGTTAAGCATAAAATCATAAAAATTAAATAATTTTTTTATAGTCAGTTTATAGTTTTTATTTTTAAATCTGCATCATATTGTTCTGACATTCCAACATTTCTGTGGCAGATAGGTTTCATATACCTTAAGTGGCATCTCCTAGTCTGCATTTGTTTTTTTATCTGACTGTGCAATGCATGTTAAGGACCTCAGGCTAGCAGTTGTACTGCACTGGCCAAACGTTTTATTCACAGCGGAGATGTTAGATGTTCCTTGGGGAAGACAACTTCCTGCTGTCTAAACTTGCATACAACTAACTTTTAAAAAAGCCAACCTACTGAATAATTTTCTGCCAGGCAGAAATCCTTTTCTCAGTGTCCTTCTCTTCATTCCCTTTTGTGATCTTCTCCCCTCTCTCTCGAAAGGAGCTGTCCTTTGAGATACTCCACACAGAATGGAGGATGGCTTCCTTCTTTCTCGAAAGAAAGAGGATTTGAGATGTGGTTTCCTTCTTTCTGGCTGCTCATTCAGCTTTAAACAAACAGTCAGAACTCGTAATTCACTTTAAGAGTTATGAAGAAAGAGGTTGGCATATAGGCGAAAAATGACCAGTACAGTATTTATCTTTTTAATAAATTAATTGGCCGAGGCTACATCCACGCGCGGGGACGTAGCCAAGTCGGGAGGAGATAAGGCTCCATCCACGGAAAAAGGTTACGTGACTAATAATATAAGGACATAATTTGTACTTTTGTACGTATTATGCTTTTTCATAAGTAAATGCAGGATAGAAAAATAAAGAGGTTGGATTTTATTCTTGTTTTAAAGTTGATATGTCACGTGACCTTACAAATGTTTCGACAATTTATTAATTTTTCACTGTTTTTCGAGACTAATAGCAAATATCATGCATCATAAAAATAGTACCAATAGACATCTTTATAGTTACATTGTCCAGGAGTCACACACACATGTGGGCGGCGTGCGTGCCATCCGTGCTTGCGGACTTGGTTGGCTTGGTGCGGGTGCGGCCTCCGGGCCGGGGCTATGCTCCGGGGCCTTTGCCCATGTGTGCATCGCTGCCGAGGCCAGGCGGTGAGGCTTCGTCGTGTGTATGGTTGGCTTGTTTCGAGGCGTTTTAGTGTGAGCTTGGCTATGTTCCAAATCATACCCGAGTAACCTGTCTCCTACGTCAGCGGGTAATACCACGTGACATCGTGAGTAAACGATCCGCGACTTGATTTTGGAACGGCCGGGATAATCACCTGGATAGGACGCGGATTGGCTTCGTCTTGAGCTACGGCAAAAAGAAAACAGCAGCGATGGCGGAAAATAGCAGACAATCTCTTTCGATCATGGAGAAACCAGATAGAGACGATGACGTTGACCGCTTCAAAGTTTTTCTTTGACAGTGACGGCGCGGTTTTTTCTGAGATGGCTCCATCGGTTCCTTTTGCTCACCTTCCCTTTGGGCTGAATATTGAGATAAAAGTTACTTATTCCTTTCAGTTAGACGTCAACATTTTTGTTTTCACTAATCTGCGCAATCGCTGTAAGTCTAGTCCAGGTGCCATAAACAGCCTCAACTCATCGTAATTAACACCGATTACGTTTTGCGGATATCGCTTCCACACGGTGTAGTGGTAGAGCGCATGGGGCTTTCTCAACAGTGGTATGTAACTTACGTTCGCTTTGAAGCGAATATGATTATAAAATCACAGAGAGCACTTCGAAACCGCTATAGACAATTTATTAGGGAGGGAGATGTGGTGGGGTTGTTGACTGGTCATAAAAATAAAATCTTCGATGCATTCACTGCTTTACAAGCGTTATCCTCTCATTACACACACTCTGGGGAGAAAAAAAAAACAACCTCCAAAAAACTTCCACATTGTCTACTGCCTTCGAACATTTTCATCTTTTAACGTAAGAATACGGAGTTCCCTCCAACGCCGAGGACGAGGATGCGGAGAAGCTTCTGTTTACGCTTGCACTCTGATAATAACAAGTATACCTTCCTGAGGGAAGGTACACGGTCTGGATGTGGTGCAATCAATTCCTGCGTTGAAAACAGCAAATTGCAATAACCAACCATAAATGGCTGCACCTCATTCTTTGTTATTTCGAACGTCCGCCGCCAAAGCCAACGGAGCAAACAAGCTTTGACGGCTGTCGGCGCAGGAAGCAGACGACGAACAGATCACGTGACGTATTTACTCGATTTGATCCGGCGTTACCCCCCGATCGAGGAGGGTAGCGCGAGTAATTACTCCGGAGTAAACAACCCGCTTCTGGAACGCGAGTTCTGACGTCATCGAGTAAGCGCGAGTAAGTTTTGAAACGCCACGGTACGAAACCTTTACTCCGGAGTCGGATCGAGTAAATTTTGGAACACACCCCTTATGTGCATCGAAGGGGACAAGAGCAAGCCCACCGCTCGTACGTTCTTGACTTGCGTGGACGCTCGCGCAGTCTGGATTTCTGCAGACTACCCACTCGCGCTTGTAGCTGTAGCGCACACACGCGCACACAGACCGGAAGTCAATTCCTGCGTGGATTTAGCCAAGTCAGGGGGGGGTACATCCACGCCAGAAGTGACGTAGTGCATGGATGGAACCTTATCTCCTCCCGACTTGGCTACATCCCCGCATTGAATGTAGACATTCCCAAATTAATTGCACCATAAAACTAATTTTTGAAAGATTCAGCCTCTGAAAAGCACTGTAACGCTAAATTTCGGTAAAGTGAAATTTGATGCAACAGCATCAAGCGATTTACAAAACGTTGCTCGATGCAATGGCGTACAATGAAATATAAACTTATTCAATGACACGACATTGAAAAAAAACCTGAATTTGATAAAGCATCTGGTCGTCGTTGCTCAATGCAATGGCGTACAATGAAATATAAACCTATTCAATGAGATAACATTGAAAAAAACTGAGTTTGATGAAACATCTGGTACCGCACCAATTTTTACAAGGCTGGTTCTGACTTTGCTGTACACTGCGACACTGCTAGCATGAACACCACATCAGCGCCCTTTCACATCTTACTCGGAAAGGGTGCTGGCAGGCATCAAAATTTACCACCTATGGTAGGTTAGTACCCAACTGAGCACTTTCCACCACTATAGTAGTTTTGATGACAGTCCTTCAATTCTGAGAGAAAAACATAGAAATCCGGCAATGGGACTTGCCCATGCTAACAGTGTCACGGTGTGTGCATACTGCCTTGCAAGATTTTGTGAAGGTGTCTCTAATAGGCCTAGGATATTTTGTTGTTTGCAGCTCTGACATTGTACTTTTTATTCTTGGGTTACTGCTGCCGAGCCTTGCATACCTCTCAGATTAACTCAAACGGGCTAGTGGAGATTCTCTAATAGACCATTTGCTAAATCCCCCAAGCGCCCCGGCCCGCGCTCGAGGAATCATGGGAACGGTGTTCTTTCAGCTTCCTTGTGATCGGTAATTTCAATCAATTCCATGGTTACATAGTTTTGAGTGTAATTCGGAGTCATCCTGAACAAGCGTTGTATAGAGCCCAAGGACCTGTCATATAACTTTTTCCTCAATGTCAGCATTTTTGATACTGTGCATGCTGTCCACCCTTCAACCTGGCTGAGCTGCAGAAATCCTTACATTATTATCATTCTCATAGAGCTTCAAAGGAGCTGATATTAAGTTAGAAACGCTAAAAATGCTATAAACAGCCCGGCTGACTCCGAGCTAAATCCTGGTTTTGGTTGTTGTGAATTCTTTGCTTTTTAAGCAATTCCTGATAAAACAACAATCACGAGAATGATAATATTGTAAGAGATTTCTGCAGCTCAGCCAGGTTGAAAGGCGGATCGCATGCACAGTATAAAAAATGCTGACATTGACGAGAAATATAAAAAGTGATATGACAGCTCCTTGGGCTCTATACGACGCTTGTTCAGGGTGATTCCAAATTACTACTCAAAACTGTGTAACCATGGAATTGGTCGAAATTACCGATCACTAGGGAGTTAAAGGAACACCGTTCCCATGATTCCTCGAGTGCAGACCGGGGCACTTGGGGGATATGGGCAAATGGGCTTGGGCAAATGGTCTATTAGCATTGAAATGATGTATTTGTATTATGAGATTGCATTAAATGAAATTAAGATGACGGACCGGTGACAGATATTGTAAATTTTGTTGTTATACTTGATGCAGTAATAGTTCTGATGGGATCCCACCTGTACATTGATTATGATATTTCAGGTACTGAGCCTTGCAACCTAATAACATTGTTCCCTATTCTCAACAACTTTAACTTGTTTTTACAGCGAAGCTGTTTATGGCAAGGGTCCCGTGGATTTTTTGTGTGCGGCAACAGAAATGACGTCATAGCTTCATGACGTCATGTGACGTCACAACTTAGTGTCATGAGACGTCAATTTCCCTGCCAAATTTAGCAGGGAAATTGACGTCACGTGACCTCAACACCAATGCAGTTTCCCCGGTAAATTTAGCGAAAAAATTTCCCTGCCAAATTTAGTGGAAAAATTTCTCCACTAAATTTAGCAAAGAAATTGACATCATGTTACACGAAATCGTGATGTCACATCACGGCTTCGTGTCATATGACATCAATTTTCCCGCTAAATATAGTGGGAAAACTGCATTTATCTTGAGATCACGTTACATCAGTTTCCCCGCCAAATTGAGCGGAAACATTTCCCCGCTAAATTTAGTGGGGAAATTTTTCCGCTAAATTTGGCGGGGAAAGTTTTCTGCTAAATTTAGCGGGAAATTGACGTAACGTGACCTCAACACCAATGCAGTTTCCCCACTAAATTTAGCGGGAAAATTGACGTCATGTGACACGAAGTCGTGACGTCATATGACGTAATGCAGCCGTGACGTTATTTCTGTTGGCGTACACGAAAAATCCACTGGACTCTAGCCATAAATTTGGCGGGGAAATTGATGTCGCGTGACCTCAAAACCAATTCAGTTTCCCCGCTAAATTTAGTGGGAAAAATGATGTCGCGACTTTGTGTCACATCACCCATGAACAAATTCAGTGGCAGGAAGAGAGGAGGAGGAGGGAAGCGCACCGCCCTCTCTTTGTCATCGTTCCAAGTGC
This sequence comes from Ixodes persulcatus, assembly GCA_013358835.2. Lineage (NCBI taxonomy): Eukaryota > Metazoa > Arthropoda > Arachnida > Ixodida > Ixodidae > Ixodes > Ixodes persulcatus. The sequence continues at coordinate 119,715 of JABSTQ010009925.1, forward strand.
TTGTGTGCCTAGCTTCCTTTCCTTCCGCCGGGTGGCAGTCCCGTCATGCGTGTCTAATTTCCTCCGGCTCCTCGTGGCAACGATAGCCCTCGACATGTGTGTGCGTACCGTTTGTCACGATGATCATCGATCAAGACATTAAATGTGTTCGTACCTTTGTTCAAAATTCTGTGTCGCGTCTGTGTCGTGTGCTAAACAGCTTCGCTGGTCATCCACCTTCACTGAGTGGAATGGCTCATAATTTTACTGCTTTGTCCTTCACTTTATTTTATCAGGCTCTGAATGGGCCCCTGAGACATAAACATGTATGCTGCTAAGGCACTTCAGCTTTCACTGTGCCATGAGCTTGAAGAACAGTTTAGGTTCAGAAAATACAAAAAGTAAAGACTATAGTTACGGGATCAGTGATGTTGGTCATCCTTAATGCATTTTGTCACATGAATTTGTTGCAGGATAAATACATGCAGGAATTTGTTGAGACTGTGTATCGGAGTGACAGACCTCTAAAAGATGGCACCAACTTGACATACTTTTACAACAAGCACGTCAAGTACATCTGGAAGGACGATTTGCAACGCTTTGTGAAGATTGAGTGAGTCGGCTAAGCAAGAAGTCTGATTGCGGCCTGCAACACGCGATTCCTCTCCTACAAATATGTAGTGTTGTATTACATTTATTTCAGTGGTCTGGAAGTAGACAGCTGTCAAGACTTCTACACAATGTCAGCTGGTCTGTCATCTGCTGAGGTTGACTACCAGCAGTACCTGTTTGGAAAGAACTCCCTGTCAATTGAAATGAAGCCCATCTACAAGCTAGTTCTCCATGAGGCAAGTTCCAAATGGCAAAGAAGCAAATCAGCCCATTAATCTAGGTCTTTTCTTAAACTAAAAATGTGTCATTTGTTGTCCTGTATTAAACTTTACCCTATGCATGGATACTCAAAAGATAAAAAAAAATATTTTCTACATTCAAATTCAATTATTTATCTCTCTTCAGTTGGAGGGACTTGGAGCAAACCAGCAGATTTTACTAGGAAATTGTCTACTGTGCTTCTATGTACTGATGATGTTGGTTTTTTTTTAATTTCATCTTTAGGTGTTTAGTCCATTCTACATCTACCAGATGTTCATTGTGGCAGTTTGGCTGATTCAGCTTTACTACCAGTTTGGAGTCTGTGTTATCATCCTCTCCGTCATCTCTGTCACTGTCTCCGTGTGGCAAACCAGAAAGGTCAGTGCCCTATTTCATGCTTTTAGATCTTGTATTCAATAAAAAAAAAAAAAGCAAATCTCTGCCATATTGACTATGTTACAGCCTTCTCGCATTAGCCATTATAATTTAATTATGAGATCTATTTTGCATTTGCCTCACTGCTGTAGACATGGCTTATGTTGCAGGCCACATTAATTATTTTATTAGTGGTGATCTGCTTGTTTGCATTATGGTCCCTACTTTTTTTGACCTTGCATACATTTCTTGCTGTCAATTGATGTTTATTGTGTTCATTGGTCTATATGCTGATGCCTTCAGACTAGGATTGTTTTGTTCTTTAGGATCACAGCCTCATATAACAAACATAGATCACTGTAAGCTTTAAACATCGCTGCATAATTTTTTTTCCCCTCTAGCCTAGGAGAGAGAGAAAATTTAGTGCGGTGTTATCTTAGTTGCCATAACTCTTTTTCTGGTTCACTGGCGCCTAAGTAATGAAACTCATACCTTTTGTTTATCACTTCATACATGAAGCATGTATGCAATGCATAAGATGTTTCTAGAATAGCTCTTTCAATCTTGGTTGGTTAGGTAAAATAGTTACCTAGTCTTGACTTTTTGACCTAAAAAGATAGTGTGAAATGTCTGCAGGCTTTTTTAAGCTTCCTTACAGTACTCGTTGCAGGGGCATGTGTTTGGACACCCAGTAATTAAATATACATTTTTTATTACAGCAAACAAGGGCCCTCAAGGAAGCAGTTCACTCAGAATCAACACTGACAGTTTTGCGTGATGCACTGGGTAAGCTTTTATTTGAAGTACTCCCTTCTGATACTGCCACAAAGGATTGTTATACCATACATATGCCTTTTATTTCCTTTAGAAGATGAGTGGAAACAAAGCTTGAGTCCCCGTGGCTTTATCCTTTCTCTTATTTTCTCGGACTTCCATACTCATTGCATTATTATTTGTTACTTCATCTAAGTGCCTTGGAGGCAACACAAGAAAAAGGCACCAGCATAAAAAACAACAACATAACGACAGAGATATCACTTTTGCATCATGGAACTGCAGTATGTCGGTGCACTTACAAATATTATTTGCACCTTCATTTGCACTTTCACTAAAACTAGCTTCAACAATGTTATGCCATTGGGTAGTGTTCTTTCTCCTCCATGGAAGGAACAATAAAGCTTTTCATATGAATAGACAGGTTACTTAGGGTACATCATAATCTAAACCATGAGATAAGGAGAAATAAAATAACAGACAAGACAATATAAAATTGAGATTTTGTGTCATATTATTCGTTTTTTTGTTTCTCCTTGTCTCAGGGTTTAGATTATGTTGTTTCCTAATAAGCTCACCTGCATACTTTCACTCTTTACTTAGGGTATGTGCCTGATACATAAATAGTCTCTAAAAATATAACTGGATTTTTATGTAACAGTATGGCTTTAGAAAGTGCCATGTTCAGGTTTTGAGACAGGCACTTTTATTTATGATTTAGGAGCATTCTGTAATAAACCTAAAACATTTTTTTTTTCTTATTTGACTGTGATTGTTGTTTTTATGATAGCTCATACCCCAATGCGGTAGTTCCCAAATGGGGTTCTGCGGACGCGCTAGGGTCTGCGAAGCCATTTTTGGGGTCCTGGAAGCCCTCGCCTTAACCCTCCCTACTCTTTTACTGAAAAAAAAAAAAAGCTTTTTTTTCCACTTTGGCTAGGTGGTGCAAGCTGCTGCCCATTATAAAGGGTACAGCCATTACCATCTAACAGTGAAGGGTGCCCTTTTCACACTGCAGTTAGTTGTCTTATTTTATAACCCCCTCCTCTCTCTTTCCCCTGCTGGCATGGGGTCCCCAATCACTTTGTCAAATCCCCAAGGGGTCCCCGACACATCCATGCTTGAGAACCACTGCCTCAGTGCATAACCAAGGCTTTTAAGGCTTGATTTACGAATAGGGACAAAATGAGCAGACTTCCAATGTAATGACATTAAAAGATTTTGTTAGCACAATGACCCAAGTAGCAAGTACTATACATGATTTAAAAAAAGCTTTTGGGGTGCTATTAATGTCCAGCGCCACACCTTGTTTTACTTAAGTTAATAGGTTGAAGATACTGTGAAAAATTGAACATGTACTTCAATAAGTTCAATACTATACAAACAGTTTGCATGTGCACTAAACCTCCACGTAAAAAAATGCAATAAAAGATTGGCATGCCACATCTCATTGTTGGTGACGAGAGCACTAATGAGCCAGTTGCGAGAGCCATCATTTGCGCGACGAAAAACCTGATTATTGCAATGGAAGTATTTCAGTATCACAATTTTATATATCTGGGAAAATCAGTTGAACCACACTTTCTTTGCATTTATTTAAATGTAGCGCGCAACTATCAGTATGAGCTGTAGCTTGTGTTAAATTTAGTGTTGTTGGCATATTCCTGAAATATCTTATCATTTAATATTTTCTCACATTCGGTGCTTACGAAACTTATACGGAACACACAAGCTATGTCCCATCTCTTGATAGCCTTATTCTGATGGCAGTCTCAATCAACAGCTTTATGACGTAGTGTGCAATGGAACAGCCCAAGGAGGGGAGGTCGTTTTGCTCGAGAGGCCGAAATCGCAGCAAGTTTACTGGCTGGGTGACATGTGCTCATCACCACCCCCTCACACAATGGTGAATGGGTTACTGCCAAAATCATCAGTTAAGGGATGGCTCATTCGGTAGAAACCTGAAATGTCTACTGATTTAGAGTCTCTGACAGTTTCGGCAGTCACCTATGCACCTTCCGTGATTTTGGCCCCAAGCCAGTGGCCTCCATAGCTTGGGCTGTTCCACTGCATGCAATGTCATGGAGTCGTCGTTTAGCTGCTGCAAGGATATTGCTGCCATAGGCTAAGCTCGCATGTTTCGTATAAGTTTGGGGAGCACTCCACTGGTCATTGTATTTGGTTGGATTTAACCTCTAATATGCCTAACTTGCATATCAACTTTGCGTGTAGAGGTGACGGTGTCTTCTAAAGAGCTGGTTCCTGGTGATGTCATCATTATTCCCGAGCAGCAGCACACCATGGAATGCGACGCTGTTCTTGTCAGCGGTGATTGCATCGTTAATGAGAGCATGCTCACAGGTACCTTCTCCTCCTCAATATTTATCGCAGCAGCATTGACGCATGCATGCTTGCCATTTTTTGTATAAAGAAAGAACATGTGCACGAACCCAATGATTTTGGCTTCATCCTTTCATGGGCAGGTGCGCTATCTCTCTTTCTCACCTGGGAGATGGTGCTGCAGCAGTTAAGGCCTTATCTATAGACAACAGTCACAGGATGTGGCTGATATCAAACCAAACTGCTAGGTGCTCCCAAGATTATGATTTTTGTCGTGATGCATAGAAATGAAACATGTGCTCAAAAGCTCTTTGACATAATATTAGTTCTGTGGTTTTTCCTGTTGCTTTGCAAGTTTGAAATTTTTGAAATAGTGCTTGGTAGTCATGTGCGAATAGTTAATTTTCAGTTCGAAGTGAATTTGAAGCGAAGGGTGGTTTTGGTTGAGTATTGTAGAATCGAATATCGAGTAGTTTCTCAGAGTCTTTCACTACCATGCATCATTAATAAATAAAAATTCAGCTGAATTCGTGAAGGTTGTTCACTCCTTCTGCTTGTCCACTTGTAAGCTCGGAATTTAAATAGCTGTTTATGAACAGTGGCATATGTAAACGACAAAATTGTCGCAGCTATGCTGATGGAGGAGATTTATAAATCTGCTTGCTATATGCAAATATTCTTCCTCCAATTTCAAATTTGGCCAACAAAAACAAAACAAAAAAAGCACAAATGATGAGCACATGTTGTCAAGACAATGCTGCCTAACACATACTCTGGCATAATCGTGGCAATTAGTCCCCCTTGAGTGCGCTTCTCACCAAGCACCTGTGCACTGCGGGGAAGCAATACCCGTGGAGCTCGCTGGCTCTGCGGGTATTGCTTCTCCGCAATGCGTGCATATGTGCTCGGTGAGAAGCGCACTCAACGGGGCTAACTCACTGCAATCAGCACTTTGAAGTGTGAATATCGCATTTCATCTCGAAGCGAATATTGAATAGCATACTATTCAAAACTACTATTTGAAAATTTGAACATTTACACAACGCAAGTGCTTGTATTTTGAGTAATCGAAAATCTGAACTATTGAAAGTATAAACAGTTCAGTTACTCCAATCGCTGCATGAATTTTATGTGGGTGGAGTTTTCCCAGGAACATTTTGGTCAATACACCTTCACAAGTAAAATTTATATAATGCATATAATAGAACATTTTTAATAGAACACATTCAGCCATCCAAGCTTTCCAAAACCTTCCCATGCTGACGCCCTTATATTTTTCCTCTAGTAAAGCTTATGTGGCAATTATCCCGTTTAAAAAAATTATTAGAATTAAAAACAAACACCCTGTATATCACTTACTGTATTCTCCAGTATATATATATATATCTAGATAGGCATCGTGACAGTGCTTTAAATGGGTGAATGTTTTGATGGAGTCAGTGAGCAGTTGGATCTTCTTGTCTATTGAAAATCCATGTCTGATTTTATTAGTCTCTTTAAGCTTAGATAATTCTCTCTGCATAACCCATATAGATGGTGATTAACCTCCTCAAAATATTACATCAGTATGAGCTATGCACCTTGGAGCACATATTTTGCATTAAAAGCCAATTCATGATTTCAGGAGAAAGCTTCCCTATCACCAAAGTTCCAGTGTCTGCAGAAGATGGCTTCTCATGCACTGCCAACAAGAGAAACACACTCTTTTGTGGAACAACTATACTGCATTCAAGAGCCACCAGCAGCAAGAATGTGAAGGCCATTGTTTACAGAACAAGTAAATTATGCATGCTAAAAATGCCTAAAGGGACTGGGCGAGAATATTGTGTAGGAATGTTTCTCACTTTACACAGGCGTACTGGCACTAATGGCACCCAAGTATGCTCGCACGCAATGCCACTGACCAAGACGCTTCTTTGTTGTCACATAATTTCAGGGAAAAAGGCGGTCATTTTCTTCTAGTCTCTCCGTTGCAAAGCTTAATGACAAAGTTGAGGGGCTCGCATTGTTGGTGTTGTCAACATGCGATCCCCAGGATGTTGTTATCAAGCTTTGCCATCCCTGCGGTCACAATATTTAAATGCGGCTCATACAGTGGACAAGAGAACTGCGGGAGCATACGACTGGGTTGGTGACGATCAATGCCTCAACATGCATTCGGGTACTGGCTCGTACCCAATTGCTGCGATGACAGGAAGAGCCGAACCTTAACAATGTGTGAAACTTTGTGCATGCCCTGTGCTTTGCCAACCTCAGTGTGTGCCTATGACAAACATTGGCGGCATATAATCAGCTCCAGATCACGTGGCCACTTGTTCTGGCTGCGATTTGAAGGGGTGAATTCTGCTTGTATTTCTTGAATTTTAATTTTATTTGGGACTGCCATTGCGTGGAGAAACATCTCCACGTGGTGAATGATGTTGATTGGGGCGAAGCTCTGATGGTGCTTGTCTGCGTAGATGCTGAGCCGCAGCATGCCGAGCCTTTTGTTCGTTTTCATCTATGTCAGAAAGAGAATGTGTGGTATGGAACGTGGTTATATACGCATTTGACCGCAGCGCCCTCTCGTCTATAAACGTTGAGCCAATGCATGCAAAGTTTAACGCTATTATATACGCATTTGATTGCGGCGCCCTCTCCTGTATAGACGTTGAGCGGCTACATGCAACGTTTCATCCATGACATCCCCAGCTCTTGAGTTACTACCACATCCCGCAGTCGTGGCCGTCCCGCAGTCCCGCAGTCGTGGCCGAGTGGTTAAGGCGATGGACTAGAAATCTATTGGGGTCTCCCCGCACAGGTTCGAATCTTGTCAACTGCGCAAACTTTTTTTTTTTTCATCATTTTTTCTTTTTGCCCTACACGAGCACAAGCACCAGCAAGATCGATGTGAGCACAGACGCTGGACGGACAAGGCTAGACCCTAAGGAGCTTCGCCCCTAAAAAACTAATGCGTGTTTCACAGGTTATGAATGTCAATGAATCATTCTAAGTGGTATTTACTGGAAGTACAAAAAAATTCAGTGAACACCTAAGCACTTCTCAGGAGTTGTGAATGCGAAAGCATAAATGTTGTTTTACAGCAGAGCTGTTAAGGGCTAGTTTCCCCAGTTTCGTGTCCGTGGAAAAATAAATCTCGACACAAAACTCTGGAACTACCGCCATCTATAAGCGACGGCGGCAACCTTTCCAGGCCTTTCCACTCTGGTTTTCACCAGAGTGGAAAGGCTGAATTTCTCTAGGCGTCGTCCTCGAGGCCGTTTTACAAGTCGTCCTTGAGGTCGTCCTAGACGTCGTCCTTGAGGTCATCCTAGACGTCGTCCTTGAGGTCGTCCAAGAGGTTGTCCTCGAGGTCATCCTAGAAGTCGTCCTTGAGGTCGTCCTAGACGTCCTCGAGGTTGTCTTAGGAGTTGTCCTTAAAATCTTCCTAGACATTGTCCCTCAGGGGCGGATTTAGGGGGGAGGCGGGGGGGGCGACTGCCCCCCCTGAGCTCCCCAAGGTCAACTTTTTTAAAAATAAAATCATTGATATACACCAGCCAGAAGTTTAGTTTTTGGCGACATAGCAAATATTTGGTCAACAAAATAGACCTGGGCAACGTTTGGACCGTGTCATATCTCAGCAGACTCCCGACTCCCCTCCCCCCCCCCCCCCCGCCGATGGCCTACCGCCCCCCCCCCCCCCCCCCAGGCCTGACCCATAAATCCGCTCCTGTTGTCCCTGAGGTCTTCCTAGGCATCGCTCTTGAGGTCGTCCTAGATGTCGTCCCTGAGGTTGTCCTAGGCATCGTCCTCGAGGTCGTCCTAGAAGTCGTCCTTAAGGTCGTCCTAGACATCGTCCTTGAGGTCGTCCTAGACATTGTCCTCCAGGCGTCGTCCTTGAGTCGTCCATGAAGTCGTCCTTGAGATTGTCCCACCATAGTACAGCTCCGCTGGTCTTCCTTCTTCACCAAAATAGAAAGGCTGAAAGATTTTCTTTTTTGCTCCCTTAGTTCGTCTGCGGTGTACTGGCATGGACGGCCACATTTCGCTATTGCCGAGGTTGTGGCCGGCGGCCGAGCGCGCGCTCTCGTGAAGCAGACGTAGCCCCCCTCCCCCTCCCCTCCGGCAACGCCTGACACAAGAGCGGGGGCCGAGCACTCTTGTGTCAGGCGCCGTTTTGCTCAGCCAATAGGAGAATGTGCGTTTCTTTTGTATTTTTTTTTTTTTTTTGTGGTTACAGACGTTGCTGGCTCTGCTCCATGGGATAGCTAATGCTTTCGCATTAAAATTGTTGCATTGCCTTTTTATACCTTTATTACCTGAAATTGTTTTTGAGTGTCTGAAATGGGGGAATCACTTGCAGGCTTCAGCACTATGAAGGGGGAACTGGTGAGAACAATTCTTTTCCCCAAACCAGTGCACTTCAAGCTGTACTCGGATGTCATGAAGTCAATGGTGATTTTTCTCATACTCGGTAGGCATCACAGTATCTGTATCCATGTGCGCCGCCACACCTCTGGTACAAGCAATTTAACGACACACTTTTACAGGTATTCCTGCCATGATCTACACTGGCATTGTATTCAAGAACTTAAATGTGAGTTGGATACCCTTACACAAGATACAAATTGACGTGTAAAACCCTTAATTTTTGTGAGTTTCTAATACTAATATTTGCAAACAGTGCATTAGGTGAAATATAAGAAAACAGTAAAAGAGTCGAAAAACGATGATAGAAATTTAAAGGGAGCAAATTTGTCCCTGGTTTATGAAAAACTGAGGTTGCAAAAATGAGGGTTTTCTCTTGGATTACTGCCTATGACAGCAGTTTCAATACTAGTTTGCATAAAAGCAAGGCAAAGCACACCCGCTGCTTTTTTTTGTTAAAATATAAAAATTTGGGGAGCGCCTATTGACTCAGCTCTCAAACCTGTAATTGTACCATGACGTTCAAAGCCAATTTTTTGGAAACTAAGTAACAAGCATTGGTTGGAATTGATTATGGCAGTTAATCTATCATTGAACGTTTGCTAGGCATTATAAGTTTGCAGGGAAAGCAATATCCATGTAATTATCGCCCCCTTTTTAAAAAATTTGTATTGATTGAAAGCAAGTACCTCGTATGTCAGAAAGTGAATAATCTAAAATGAACCTAAAAAATTGGTAAGGGCTGATCGAGCATACGTCATCCTTTCACATGCCTCGTAAAAATGGCAACACTTGATATCAAGAATTTGTTTGGGAGCTATGCACTAGACTTTGATGGTGCTACAGAATGCATGGTGAACAGAACAGCGCACAAAAAGACGAGGACAGAGAAAAGGAACATGCACAACACTCAAGCGCTGACTCGCAACTCAATTTATACACAAAAGGAAGAAGAAGGGGACATTCTGAAAGACACGCAGGGCACGCAGTGCGTGTCACACGCGACACAACACCATTTAACTACAATGTCTTTGCCCCATAGTCCGATCTAAAAACAAGGTTTCGGTTTGAAGCAGTGTCACTGATGGGTGGCTAATGCAGCAGTCCCCCAGGCTATTGATGCAATGCGCTTCCAAGATTTCGCGAGTCGTCTTGTCTCGAAAATGACCAATTATTGTTGTACCTTCAAGAATCGGAGTACACGAGCTGGAATTGCAATGAACGGGAAGATGACCGCCCACGGTAGATTTTAGTGAACGATTATGCTCGAGAAGGCGATCGTTTAGGCACCGTCCAGTTTGACCCAAATAGGTTCTACCACACGTTAGTGGGATTTTGTACACCACCCCAATTGAACACGCCACATAAGGGTGGCTGTGGCGTTTCTGGCACTTGTCTTTGTTAAGGTTTTCCGCTATCGAGCGAACCTTTGAACAGATTTGCGCCATTCTTTTGGGAGCTGAAAACACCACAGGCACATCGTACCTTTCGGCTGCTCTTTTTAAATTATGCGAGGTTTTGTGCATGTATGGTACAATTACCTTTCGTTTCTGTTATTCTCTAGGTTTCTTTCGCTGAATCCCTTTAGTCTTATGTACCAAGGCCCCCACCACCTCGTTTAAAACCTGTGATGGGAAGCCCGACTTTTGGAGTCTCTCAACTTGAGCGTTAAAACTTTCACAAACAGTGTGAAAGCAGGACTTCGTAAGCGCAGCCCCAAGTATGGTAATCGCAATCCCCCTTTTAACAACTTTCGAATGTGTTGATCTCTAATGAAGGATGCCCTTTTTTGACCTAGGTGAGAAACTCCAGCAGATATGGTTCGTATGACAAGATAATGAAAGGTCCAGGAATTGTAACTTTCCGTCCGAAGATTTTTCAACAGTGAACTTAAGACAAAAGCCACACCTGGAAAATACGCTCATAACCTTATCGATGGAATCACCTTCAACAGACTTGGGATACATAAGCAAAAAATCATCAACATATCGAAACACCTTTGACACTTGTGATCTGCTGAGGACATTATCAATGGCTCTATCAACACTTGCTAGAAAAATATTACTAAGAACGGGGGCCACACATGATCCTATACACACACCTGATCGCTGTGTAAAGGTATCATTTTTCCACCCAATGATGATAGAGTTCAGATAGAATTGCAGAAGTTCTAGAAAGCCTTCTAAAGACACACCACTAGAGCTTCTGAAGGTGAGCTCTCCTTGCTCTTCAATGCAGGACTTCACTGATGCAAGTAATGCTTGGTGTGGAAGGGAATAGAAAAGGTCTTGTACGTCAATGCTGAACAAAGAGTGGTTGTTGAAATTATTGTTCTTAAAAGCTTCCATTACTGTTTCAGAATTGCTGACTAAAAAAGGGTCCTATATTTGCAACCCGGATAGGTGTTTTTGGAAGAAAGCTAGCCATCTGGCGCTGCCACGTGCCTCTCTCAGTTAGGATGGCACGGAATGGGCAGGCTTCGTAATGGGTTTTCACACTAAAGAACACCTCAAGGACACCTGGCGTCATGTTGACGATTTTTTGCTAGTGTATCCCAAGTCTGTTGAAGGTGATTACGTTGATAGGGTTATGAGCGTATTTTCCTGGTGTGGCTTTGGTCTTAAGTTCACTGTTGAAGAACCTTCAGACGGAAAGTTACAATTCCTGGACCTTTCGTTACCTCTTCATACAAACCATATCTGCTGGAGTTTCTCACCTAGGTCGAAAAAGGGCATCCTTCATTACAGATCAGCACATTCGAAAGTTGTTAAAAGGGGGATTGCGATTACCATACTTGAAGCTGCGCTTACGAAGTCCTGCTTTCACACTGTTCGTGAAAGTTTTAACGCTCAAGTTGAGAGACTCAAAAGTCGGGTTTCCCATCACAGGTTTTAAACGAGGTGGTGGGGGCCTTGGTACGTAAGACTGAAGGGATTCAGCGAAGGAAACCTAGAGATCAACAGAAACAAAAGGTAATTGTACCATACATGCACAAAACCTCGCATAATTTAAAAAGAGCAGCCGAAAGGTATGGTGTGCCTGTGGTGTTTTCAGCTCCCAAAAGAATGGCGCAAATCTGTTCAAAGGTTCGCTCGATAGCGGAAAACCTTAACAAAGACAAGTGCCAGAAACGCCACAGCCACCCTTATGTGGCTTGTTCAATTGGGGTGGTGTACAAAATCCCACTAACGTGTGGCAGAAGTTACCGTATGTGGGCCAAACTGGACGGTGCCTAAACGATCACCTTCTTGAGCATGATTGTTCACTATGTTAGCTTGGCCCAGCTCGTTTGTCTGCTTGTTTGTCTTGCCTCGGCGGGATCTGTAATGGATCCTCAATACGTGACTTTTCGAGAGCGCGCGGTACGAGGGCACGGGGTTGCGGGCCCAGCTTGTTTATGCTTTGCGGGAGTGAGAACTGAACTTTGCCCATAGCGCCTGCCTGGGAACAAGAAACCGCTTGTACCTGCGTGGGAAGAAACCGCTCTGAAGAGAACGACTGGAGGCACGCCACGTAACGCACGCAAAAGAGACCTCTCCATGTAATGAGAAGTCAATCCAATATAATAAACATTATTTAATTTTCTTCTCAAACCAACATTGCATTACACATTATCGAAACGTCAGCACCCGGTCACCGCTGACAACTAAAATCTACGGTGGGCGGTCATCTTCCTGTTCATTGCAATTCCTGCTTGTATACTCTGATTCTTAAAGGCACAACAATAATTGGACATTATCGAGACAAGACGACTCGTGAAATCTTGGAAGCGCATTGCATCAATAGCCTGGGGGACTGCTGCATTAGCCACCCATCAGTGACACTGCTTCAAACCGAAACCTTGTTTTTAGATCGGACTATGGGGCAAAGACATTGTAGTTAAATGGTGTTGTGTCGCGTGTGACATGCACTGCATGCCCCGCATGTCTTTCAGAACGTCCTCTTCTTCTTCCTTTTGTGTATAAATTCAGTTGCGAGTCAGCGCTTGTGTGTTTTGCATGTTCCTTTTCTCTGTCCTCGTCTTTTTGTGCGCTGTTCTTTTCACTATGTCATCATACCAACTCGCCCAACTTGCAACACTTCTACAGGATGCAATTGATTTTGTAGGCATGTAATGGATATACATTTTTAATTTTTGAGTTTTTGACACAAACAGAGTTGTTTTAATGTTTGAAAGAATAGGGTGACAATGGAAGAGCTTGAAAAAAAAAAGAGCCATTTTATATTATAAATTTGATTCTCGGGCATGCAATAGTATTCTACACACTTAAACTCTTAAGGGTTTTGTTAATAAGGCAAGTGTTACTTTCTATTTGTAGGCGTTTGTGAAGGACATTGCAATCATTGTGATTGATGTGGCCACCTTTGTGGTTCCACCACTCCTGCCAGCTGTGCTGACCAGCATCAATGCATCGGCTCAGAAACGACTTAAACAACGGGGCATATACTGCCTGAACTCTCGCTGTATCAACTTTTGCGGAGGGCTCGATGTCGTCTGCTTTGATAAGGTAACCACTATTAATTGATTCAAACATGTTTCTTTAATCGTGTGTACTACAGCTGATTCCATTGAGTCAGTGAAGTCATTTTTTACTGATCCTAAGGAAGGTATATTAATACTGTGCTAAACCATGAACCCACCCATTATCAAACTCGTGCATGTTTCATGTAAGGCAAAACTTGGGAGCCTGGCATAACAGCATATCTCCTTTAGGATTAAGACTTGGTATCTTATAATTTGGTATATTTATTTGTTTTCTTTGTATGCTGTTGCTTATATTTTTATTCCCCACTAACAATTGTTATTTGTTCTAGGCTTGACTTACATTCTTTTTCATTCTTTCAGACCGGAACTTTGACAGAAGATAGTCTGGACATATCTGCAGTTATTCCATCTGAGAATGCTATGTGAGTAGCTATTCATCCAAAACACTTCTGCCTTAAAAAACATACAATCACTGTCGAGGGAATATGGCGTGCATATTCTACTGTAGTCTCACGATAACTCTTGTCTACGGTCTGTATATTGCTTTATAAAAAACCTATTGGCTGTGACCATCACCTTTTTCAGAACTTTTGATTGCCTGTGGCATGGTATGTTCATCCCAATATAAAAGAATGTCTAGTGCAACTTTTGAAACCTTTAGGGTTGCTGCTATGGCCTGCAAGTCCTAGGACTATTTTTTATCTCTTATTTACTCTTGGATGTGACACTCTTGTTCATATAACAGTTTTATTTGAAAGTCTGATTTGAACTACTGTAGCAATTTCAAGTATAACACCAATGAAGAGTCTCATCAGTAGGCTCATTCCATTTACCTGCCCCTCCTGCACCAGGTGCACTTCGTGCACACCACCATATTCAATTTAACAGTGTAGCCCATCTCAAACCAGGACCGGAACTGCATTGCACTACACTTCTCTACATCTATGTAGGCTGGTGCAGGTGAATCGAATGAGCCCAGTGTTAATATTGGGAGACAAGTTTATCATCAGTTCTCGCAGTAAATGTTTGTATTGGTTAGACTTCTTCTAACGCAGAATGTGTTCTATGGCTAGCACCTAATCTTGTCCGGTTGCGTGCAAGCAATGGAAGTCGACAGGCCGACTGCCAGCTGAACACCGTTCCAGCGCTCGTCTCCTCACTGGTCGTACACCTATGCCAGTCGAACCTCTTCCTCGAGCGTCTTTGTATTACTCTCGGCGAAAGTAAAACATTACGTGTTCAGACATACAGCGGTGCAGCAGCGCTCTGGTCCGTGAAGCAAGCACGCTCCGGGCTTCCCTAGAAAAAGAGCGCGAGAGAGAGCGGCAGAAAAGAAGAGAGAAGCAAGCAGACGCTCACTTTGCCACCAGTGTTTAGTTCTCTTTTGCTGCGAACTGGCTCAAGGGCTCTGATCGGCGCTGCCGCGTTTCAATTGCTCTGTTTTCTGCATGCTCCGTTTACTGCATCTCGCACTGCATCAGGCTCTGAGAAAGCCGCATTTACACCTCAACCGCAGAGGATGGCGCCCGCAAGTAAGACATCCATGGAGTGCTCATGCGCTTACCTTGCATGACACAGGGCCTCTTCGCACTATCCAGTCTCCACATGTGTACACAGTTTCTCCAAACTACTACATCACATTCTGCGTAACCACTGCCTTTGCCACGCTATAGGGCAAAAGGGCGATTTTATATTTCACTTTTTGCTTCCTTTGACTACAGAGTGGCTAATAAAGGGTGAGATTATGAAATTATTCCAGACAAAAGGTATTGTGAAAAAGTAACCAATAGTACTGATCTTAATTTTGTGTTTTCTCCCATTTGCTGGCAGTCTGCAACCGGTCATTCAAGATTTGACAAATCTGCCACACAGCCCACTACTTGTTGCACTGGCAACATGCCACTCCTTGCACATGATAAACGGGGAAATGGTTGGCTACTCACTGGACACTAAGACCTTCCAGGCTATTGACTGGGTATGCTGATCATTTATGAGAAACATATCTCCACCCAAGCATGCACAGTAAACGTTTTTGATATTAAGCAATGGGTCATCAACTGTTTTCATGTACTAAATTACAAGCATAGGCTGTAAGTGGTCAGGTCCCTTGAGCCTATTTCACATTTCTTTGTTTCTCTTGTATGTTGATTATATACAGCATGGGCGAAATGGATTGAACACACTTTAAGCTGCCCGCATAAATTGGTTTCTTGTCGTGCTGGGATTTACTACAGTGGTGCCTGAAGTTGGTGGAAGCTTTCGCTAAAATTGTGGAAAGATTGGCTCGCCTGAGTAAATTAAGAAAAATCAAAAACTATGTTTCCCTCTACTTTGCATGTGCACTAAAAAATATTATATGTTGCTGTGGTGCTTATCTGGGCCAAATGAAGTGAAGAATAGGCAAGCCAATTCTATAGTCTTTCCATTTCGAAAACTTTTCAATAATAGTAAACGCCAAATAGCCCTCAGCGATTTTCTGAATTTTGAAAGAAAAGGCTTAGCAATAATTTTTCCATAGACAAAACCAGTTTTTCTTTTTTTTCTTTTGACTCCGGAGGTTTCATGTATTCATACTCTCAATTAATGAACACACCAGCTTCGAGCACTTCTATAGTAAATCCCAGTGCGATAAGTTAAGGAACCAATTTATGCGGTCAATTTAAAGTGCGTTCAATCCATTTCGCCCACGCTGTAGTTACAGAAGAACCTCTCTTCTATAGTAAAGACTAATATGGGCATTTGAGAAACTGCCATTGGGTAGGTATTTCCTGAAAAACACCTATTGACTATATCAAAATTTTATTCTAATATAGTACACTTGGATACACCAAAGCAGTGTTTCTCAAGTGGCGTCTGCAGACCCTTTTGGGGTCCCCGAAGCCCTCAACTGTCATTCAAGCCGAACAATAAAATTTTCTTTTATTGATGCCGGCAGTTCTACAAGGCTAAAAAGATGAAGTCATGCGCGCTGAACAAGCATGACTGATTATTCTCTGTTTCAAAGCTTTAAAGTTGTTTTGCACACACTCTTTTATTTACCCTTTTTGCTAGTGTAATCGTCCAATATAGCCCCCCCCCCCCCTTGGTGGGTGGGGTCCCCTATCACTTAATTCGATCCAGAAGAGGTCCTTGAAGCACCAGTGGTTGAGAACCACTGCACTAAAGTCACTGGATCCCAGGAAAGTAGTGCCATTGCCTTCCCTGCCTACTAGCTGGACACAAGCAGATACTGTTATATAGATGACCAAAACCTTGCAAGACGATTGGTTGATTGGTCTCGATCTGTTGCCGTGGTAATCGCCATTTCTGTCCTTTTAAGTCTTCGAAGCTTTGAAAGGGATGTTCTCAACCAGCCGAGCGAAGATTGCTGTGGAGCGTCATAGTACTGTAGGCATCTTTGGCACTCTGTATGCAATCAACTTATCATTCATGTTTATCTCCACAGATCTCTTACAATGATATTGTCCTCGTGTATTTCAAAACAGGAAAATTATTTTTCTATGCTGCAAGCACCAATGCCACATGTGCTGGCGGTGCAAAGATGCGAGTTTGTTTCGCCGGTGTGCGGACAACAAAATCTCGGTATTAGTGTTATGCGAATATTCAATCATTTTATAGAAGTTTCGAATAATACGCTATTCGATATTCGCTTCGAGGTGAACTGGGATATTCATACTTTCGGAAGTGTTGATCGCGGCGGGTTACCCCGTTGAGTGCACTTCTCACCAAGCACCGGTGTGCTGCGGGGAAATAATACCCGCGGAGCTTGCGGGCTTGTTGGGTATGGCCTCCCCGCAGTGCCCAGTGACTCTGTGAGAAGTGCACTCAACGAGGCGAACCCGCTGCGATTATGCAAGAGTAGTATATGTTAGGCAGCGATGTCTTGACAGCCCGCGTTCGTCATTCATGCTTGTTTTGTTTTTATTTTGTCAAATATGAAATGGAAGAAAGAGTATTTGCATATGGCAAGCAGATTTATAAATCCCCTCGATTAGGATAGCTGCGACAAATCTGTTGTTTCATGCAACAGTTCATAGAGTGGTTATATTAAAATAACTGATCTCAGAAGTGGAGTAGTGGAAGGTTGGGAACGACCTTCACTAGTTAGGATGAATTCTTATTTAAGGGCATGGTGCACGGTAGTGAACGACTAACTGAACGAACTATTCAATATTTGATTAGAAAATATCAGACCAAAACAACTATTCACTTTGAACTCACAATATGCTATTTGCACATGATTACTCGGTATACAAAAAAGTACTTTATAAAGCAACATGTCACCGTAAATTTGAATTGGCTCACCAAAAAGTGTGGAATGCGATAGCTAAACATATATAAACCCCCGCTCGTACCCAAGCCGTGCAAGAGTGCCTTGTGTGGCCTAGTCGGTAGCGTGTCTGGCTCGCAACCGACAGGTCGTGGGTTCGAATCCCACCTAAAATTCTTAAAATTTTTCTTTAAGGCAAATGAATTTCTTTATAAAGTGAAATCATTTGAGACATGTGGCGACCTTTAATTCATACTATATGTCATGTTTTAATCACTTTCATTTCACGCGTGACGTCACGTTTCTTGTGAGTGTTGTGGATTGTTTGAAATTACCACATGAGGCCATGTGGCTGTGACGTCAAGACCGTATCCAGGGGCGGATGCAGGAATTTCCTGAGGGGGGGTCAGGTTTTGGTCAGCGTACCATATGTTTAGGAACCCCCTCCCCCTCTCCTTCGTTTTACGTCCTAAATTTTACACCTGCAGAAATCAAGAGGGGGGTCAGGACATCCGGACCCCCCCTCTAAATCCGCCCCTGACCGTATCGACCTATCAGGATTTCCCCGTCCCATTGACGCCGACACCGGATTTTCTGCGACACAAGCTCCTTAACGCTATCGCGTTAAAATGGTGAGCTACTGTATGGGGAGCTAGGAGTTACTTTTCCAGGATCCAGTGACTTTAGGATACACCAATGATAGTTTCATTTTTGTTTCATAATCTCATCCCATACATGAAATTAATTGAAAGTGAGTGAGCTCATCATGGTGCTATTAGGATTTGTGTTTGGAAATTAATGGCCTAGATTGTAAAATAATTGCTAGTAAAATTACTGAGCAGCTGGTGAGGGCAAAAGAAGGTTTTTGTAAAGGTCTATTAATAAATGAAAGAAGTTCCGGGGTCCTCAATATCTTCCCCAGCCTTCCCATACCACTTGTTTTCTTTTGTTCTGTGTATTGCTCATGAAACAAATAGCAAGTATCTTGTTCTATGGAGGGGCAGAGAAGGTAGAGGTAACTGAAGAGATAGCTTTGCAATGTTTGCTCTGTCTGTGAAAAAGAACAAGCATGTTGAAGTGAGTTGCACAATATATTTTTTTAGTACTGCTTTATATATGAGACTTTTTAAAAATTTTTTTTATGTTCAGTATTGGAGCAGCTTTGAAGTAGTCACGTGTTTATGAAGGGTTGGATAGAGGATTCACTCATGGTCTTTTTGACTATGGAAAGAGGGGCACGAAATACATCTCTTTTTGTTGTGGCATTTCAGCTTCTCTTAATCTTTTCGTGCTTTTAAGCATGAAAAGATTAAGGGACGAGCAAACTTGTCATTTCTAAATGACAAGACATGCCCATCCTTTTTTTACAAATTATCTTCTGCGGGGAGTGGGCGTTGAATTGAGACAATCAAATGGACTGCCAGGCTGGTGGTTCAGTGCTTGGCGGAATTGGGCATGCATTGTAGTTACTTCTAAAGGAAAATAGTCCAATTGCACATGTTCAACTGTTCATGCATGCAATCACCGTGTGCTCTGACAAACATTCCAAGGATAAAAAGTGAAGTCAGTCTCGTGCATAGCTGCTCATGCTTTCCTTTGAATCTCAAGCATGCTGAATTTACAAACCTTTTGACACAGTTATAAGTAGGGCTTCGTGTTTTCGGAGTTTATTTTTCGTGAAATTCGGAGAGTGTTTTTTGGAGTTTTTTTTTTAGCAAAAATTCGGTGTTTATTGGAGTTTATTTTTCGTAAATCCCCAATTCTCCGAAATTCGGAGAATAATTTCACAGTGTTCCCTAATAAAAATAATAAATAATAACCAGATGCAAACGTATGCCAGATAAAAAATAAAACATGCTTGTATCAATTAAGATTTCTTCAGATGAATTTGGCGTTGGTGTCATTGGCAATACTAATTTGTCCCACGAAAAAAGTCACACACAAGTGTGGCTTCGATAAACGTGGATACCTTAAAATCAATAAACCGCCCGAGGTAGCCGCAAGGAAGCTCGTAGTCATCCCATCAATCTATCCTGCGCGAGGTGGAGTGGTTAAGGATGTAAAAGAGAAGTTTCAACTGCCCCTCTTCCCTATTTTATACAATCTCTATGGTCCATAGCTTTCACTGTTACCCCCCCAGAAACATACCCTCTCCTTTCTCTAAATCCCAAATCCCGTGGCCCAAACTGGAAACCAAAAGAGTGGCTTTTGTCGTGACCCGAATGTACAATGACCTGTTGCCCTGAACCAACCTGGACGAGACAAGCCATAAGACCCTCTTTTGACAACGGTCCGAGGCTTGAAAGATAATTATGGTGTCATTTTCCCAGGACCATTAATCCTGGCGGTGGCATGGGCACATAACAATTCGGAGTTTATCGGATAAATTCGAATTGACAAAAATTTTACCGCCGGGTGTTTTTCGGAGTTTTTCGAATTTATCCGAAAACACGGAGCCCTAGTTATAAGCACTTCTCTTTGGAAGCACCGAGTTCGTACAAGTGACGGTATTTACACTATTGTGAATTTTAGTTTGAACCAGAACAATGTGACTGTCATCTTTAGGTATTGGAAGAACCGGAATCCACTGATGTTGTACGCTTTGAGAGGACTCCGGCACGTATTGTGAGGCCACGAAACATGGTTGAGGTAAACACCAGTTTACTTAAATTAACTTTTTTTTGTTTAAAAAAATATTTTAATACATAAGGATGTTTAAAGTGCAATAGCACCATGAAAAAAAAAAAAAAAAAAAAAAAATCTTGTACCAATTATTTGTGAGTTTTCCCTTTTCTACCCATTGTAAATTTTTCTTGCCCAAACCACAACTAAAAAAATTGGGCTGTGGAGAGACTCAACTACAGTGATACTAACAGTCAAATGTCATAAGAGCACAGGTTAAATATAAACCCATAAAAAGCATTGTCATGCAAAAATGAAAACTCAAGTGATGGACCAGATATTTGTAAAACATAGAATTTGCGAGGCTGCAGAATATATATTTCAATTAGAAATTGTAAGATCTTTAAACTAACAGTGTAATTTGCTAGCGAGTATAATAGTTGGGAGCCTTCAACTACAAAAAAAGCAATTTGTACAGTTACTAAGGTTTAAAAAAATGGAATCTAGTGTAAACTAGTAATCATTACTGGAACTTGCATTCAATTTAGGAGTATCTAATAACGTCATGTTAATTAAGCTTTTACAGCCATGGCTATAGATAAGGTTTCATTTAGTTTGCAGACTTTCTCGTTTAAAAACATACTTAAACAAGAAAAAGTATATAAAAGGCCTACATATCACATTTATTCAATAAATACGATTGCAAGCTATGGTCTGGGATAAATGTGGTGGATATCGACTCAATACATATTCCTGCACATCTAGATTAAGAGAGGGACGCCAATGAATGATTAAGCAAGAATAAAATTTCTTGGGTGCAAGCATAATTCCTGTTCTATTTTCTGATATAACCTATTTGTTAATCACAATATTTGACTTTTTGACTTCTCCAAGAAAGGGTATACACATGCTTTGGTTATGGCCAACCTATTTTCTGAGTGCATACACATGATTCTAGATTTTTGTCTCAAAACTACAATGAAGAAAAGGCAAGCATGTTTGCTACAGGCTGTGACAGGCTTCTCGTGATTTGTGCCGATTTTTAAGTACTATAAGTGGGGTTCTGCATCTCCAGGGTTTTCTTCCCTAGAATTTGGGGGTGTTTCTTTCGGGGTTGATTTTTTTCCTCAGATTCAGTGTTTTTCGGTGTCTATTTTGGCTGTCCGTTCAGAAACCGGACAGCAAACGGAACCGGAACCGGCCGGGTAATTCTCCAACCTCCAGGAAACATGCGCGTGACTCAAATACCAAGAACCAATAAAAGAAGGAAATGAGATAAAAGGCGCGGTTCTCCAGGGAACAAGCGGCCTCGTGGGCAGTTCAGTGCAGGCTGTATTCTTATCACAGTAAAGCACAAAGTAAAGCTTTAGAGAATGATTTATTTCTTCGAAGGTCGCGTCTTTATTATTTGAGGACAGCTCCACTTTGGGGTTGTTCGGTTTTCCTCGATTTTCATAAAACCGGATCGGCGGTTACCTTTTAGCGTTTATTGGTATGACATACTGAAAAAACTGAACCCTAGCCTTAAGCTGTCAAATGAGATGAAGGTACTGTCGAGATCGGTTATAACGAAGTCAGTGATAACGAAATAGCGGCTACTGCGAAGCGATCATGATTTCCCATTCCCTTTTGCACTTCTTTATAACTGAAGTCGGTTATAACGAAATAGCGGTTACTATAGCGAAGTGATTTCCGATTTCACTTGACTTCGTTACAGCCGGTCTCGACAGTATGAGCAGGTTAATTGAACTCGAAACGAACGAATGAATGGGCCGGGAGACGCATGTCATTCTCCTTGAACAGGGTGACGTGGCCATTGGCATTGTGAGGCAGTTCCCTTTCGAGTCTCAGCTCCAGAGGGCGTCGGTGGTCATCACCCCTGCCGGAAGCAACCGGTTCCAGGTGTATGCCAAAGGTGCTCCAGAAACGATAATACGGATGTGCGCCGAAGAATCGGGTATGTTTCATTTTCTCCTTCGGTCAGATTTGGAGGAACATAACATAAAAAAAGTTAGTGCACTTTCGTTACACGTCTTATGTCTAGCTAACGATTTAAAGCCTCTCCGATGCAGAATGTGTACACTAGCAAATTAACCTGAATAACACTAGCGGGAAGGAAAGGCACTACGGGAGGCTAGGCTTGATAATTTGTCCTGAATGGCTACTATGTACTGGTGTACCTAAACTTCAGAGCGTTTCAAACTACTCGGTCAGGGTCACGTGGTTTATGGGCCGCGTTCGCAACATGAGCTGCGAGGAGGTGACGAAAGCGGTGGTGGTCTGCAAGCGGCTCCACTTCCCCGTGCACTTTCCTCCTTGCTATGCGACAATGCAACACGCGCACACTTGGAACCAATCTGCGCTGGAGGCATCCACCACTGAATTGAAAACGCTTTACATGTTTTGAGTTGGTCCCTCTCTTAAATCTAGACTCTACTATGTATTGGGGAGGGGATGCAGACAATTTCCTAAGAAAGATACAAGAGACTTTTTGACTTCAAAGGAAGCCTTCTTACTCTATAACGCAGAGCAAAGCAGTTTTGAGCACTTGGTCTTTTTCAGTCCCTAGCGATTTCACAGAGACACTTGAAACCTACACGAGGCACGGACTTCGCATTTTAGCAGTGGCTTCTAAAGTTCTGCCAGATGACACCACCTGGGATCAGGCATTGCACTTGTTACCAAGGTAGGCGTCAACATGAAACTTTAGCCTATTTACTCTAAAATGTATCATTAATGAGCTGTGCCTGCTATTTTGCTAACTGAGCAGCTTGGAGGTATCTTAAAATTCCAGAACATTTTTTGTAACTTTCAGAGTAGAACTCGAATATGACCTGCAGTTCAGAGGCTTCGTCATTCTTCAAAACAAACTGAAGCCCGAGAGTGCACCTACCATTGCAACTCTGGAGGGAGCATCCATAAAAACTGTCATGGCCACAGGCAAGACTGAGATTATTTTCTTTCCTTCTGCCCTGCAGTGCCATAAATGTTCTGGTCCGATTCGAAGCTCTCCGCCATCTATGAAAGCTGCGAGTGCATTCTGGTAACCATAGAACAGGCTGCATTCTTGACGGAATGGGGCCTTGTTCAATGGTTGCTTCATGGGAAGAACCACTTGCAAGTCGGAGCAACTATGCTTCTACGAACAAGCCAGGCTCACCGTCAGGGGTGACAAGGTTAAGGTCGAGCTTGAAATTGAGAGTTATTAGAAAGTCCTACTAAGGTCTTAATAACTGAGTAACTATACTTGTTTTCACCTCAAGAACCACAATAAAAAAGTCTGCCCCCTGCAGATCATTACTAATTTCCTTCTTTATGTGGAGAATTGAGAGATATAGTATGTTGGTGCATTTTAGGTTAGACATTTATTATCTTATCAAGACATACATGTTTCAAACTCCAAAAGCATAGCTTTGTCCTCCGACAACCAAATCTTGAAAGAACTACTTTGAGCAACATATGAAGAATGCACAAAACTACCTTTTTTCTTGAGGTGAAAACGAGTAGAGGTTTAGATGCCAAACTTTTTTAACACTTTTTTTTAACCGACGGTATCTGGCTTCTTAGTTCAAAGGAAAACACATACTTGCTCAACCTAGTTGGGAATGTTCTTTCCTGCTTCACAGCAGTGCAAGAGGTGAAGCCCAATTCCAATAATTGAAACGTCTTTTTGACATAGTGCAAACAACAGATAAACGGGGGGGGGGGGGGGGGGGGTGTTTGGAAGATGGGAGGGGCTTACGTTCTGCTGCCTTCTATACTCCGACTCCGTTTCACCTTACGTCCGAGCACAGCGGATGCTGTGAGCCATCGAAGCCAATCCAAGGCCGTGTGAGTGTGACGTGACCGGGGAGAGGGGGCACAGCGACGCGTGGAAAGTATGTACCGGGTTACATCCACAGAGCGGGATTGGCTAGAGTAGCTCGTAGCGTCCGCTGCATCCGGACTTAAGGTGAAACGGAGTATAGTGAGAGTGTCTTGCAGCGAGTGCCTTTTAGTGAGAGTGTTTTGATTTTAGCGAGTTTTGATGGATACTGTTTTGGCCCACACATTTCTGACACATATTGTGTCAAATAGTAGAACTTCATTGATACATTCTTGGTTTATATGTTAACGTGAAACATTCTTTGGCTAGTTGTTCCGGATTTTGTGGAGCCAGATTAAGTGAAGCTGAATTAAGTTTCCCCGCTAGATTTAGCAGGAAAATTGACGTCACATGACCGTAACACCAATTCTATTTCCCCTCTAAATTTAGTGGGAAAAATGACGTCACGACCTAGTGTCACGTGACCTCTGGACAAATTCAGTTTCCCCGCTAGGTTTAGCGGGAAAATTGATGTCACGTGACCTCAACACCAATTCAGTTTCCCTCCTAAATTTAGTAGGAAAAATGATGTCACGACTTCGTGTCATGTAACCTATACACAAATTCAGTTTCCCCGCCAGATTAAGCGGGATAATTGACATCACGTGACCTACAAAAATTCAATTTCCTTGCCAAATTTAGCGGGGAAATTGATGTCATGTGATTTGGTTTCAACTGACCTCTACATAAAATCAGTTTCCCCGCTAGATTTAGTGGGAAAATTGATGTCATGTGACCTCAACACCAATTCAGTTTCCCTGCTAAAATTAGCGGGAACAATGACGTCATGTGACCTTAACATCAATTCTGTTTCCCCCCTAAATTTAGCAGAAAAAATGAAGTCATCTGACCTTAATATCAATTCAGTTTGCCTTCTAAATTCAGCAGGAACAATGACGTCACATGGTTTCGTGTCATGTAACCTATACACAAATTCAGCTTCCCTGCTAGATTCAGCTGAAAAATTGATGTCATGTGTCCTACACATAAATTCACTTTTTCCTCTAAATTTAGCGGGGAATTTGATGTCATGTGACCTGATGTCACATAACCTTACAATTCAGCTTCCCAGCCAAATTTAGTGAGAAATTTACAATACGTGACACCGATTGCATATCGGTGCAGCCACGAGATGTAGCTATTGCTAAATGCTTATCATCTTGGATGTTTCATGCAAACAACATTCTAGCAATTTGCCATATATTTTTTTCCTGTCTGTAATGTTCACAAATGCCTGTTCGACTGATCTCCCTTAGGGATATGTGTATCAAGGTGGTAAGCTAGGCGAGTTGCTAAATGTTGAGCATATTGAAAAATCGTGCACAAAGAGACAAGGACAAAAGAGGAAGGAACACAGAACAGACAGGTGCCTCTGTGTTCTGTATATGTTATCAATTTGACATTATGTGTATGTGTATATGTATCAATTTTCCGATGTGTATACCACTTCTCCACTTGGTGTGTTTCCTCCAAAACCCACCACCTTATGTGGCCGACACTACAAGATGGGCTGTGGCTGCCCTCTTCCTTTTGCTCCGCTCGCCCCCTTTTAATTTGTGTCTGCCTGAGCTATGCTTGCTGTCATTCTTGCCCTGGTGAGCATGACCTTGTACTAGGCTTGAAAGGGATGAAGTTTTTTTGCAGTCCCCCATCATTCTTGACATTTGATAGTTTATTTTGTGCAGAGAAAATTTGCTTGATTATGCACTGTGTGCTGCACGCACACATTTAGCTTCGTCATTTTGAACCGGAATGCGCATCGAGCTTCGTCGCTTTGCACCAGCGTGTTAGGAGCAGTGGCTGAAACGGGAGAGTACCTGCATTGGCCCGATGGGCTCTAACAATTTTTTTAACCTTATGGATAGGTATTTATTCATTACAAATGTAGATAGGCCTCTAATTTGAAGACTAGTTTTGAAAAAAAAAAGAGTAATAAAGTAAGTGGTTTTTCATTGCCATAAAACATACTGAAAAAAACTTGGAGGACGCTTAAGCTTAAGAATGGAACACGACAAGCGTGCCTTGCGTGGCACGCCAGACAGTACCGTGTCTGGCTCGCAACCGAAGGGTCGTCGGTTCGAATCCCGCCTAAAATTCTTCAAATTTTTCTTTAAATAATTCCTGAAAAGAAAAAAAAAAAAGTTTTTTTAAACAGTCTGGTTGGGACACGCGTGTCAAAAAATTTATTTTACGCGAAAAAAAGTTTTTTTTTTTTTTTTTAGATCAGTGTTTACGGCGCGAGACGCGATGTAGTTGGTAGTTACCCCCTTTACACTTGTTGTTTTCTCTTTCGGCATTTCTGGCACGTGGAGGAGAGGTGGATCGGCTTCACTTTCACGTTGAGGTGGAAAAAGCGAATGACCATTCCGTGACGTCATGAACGTTGCTCGCAGAATTTCAAATGAATCTCTCGCCATCAATATCGCTCTAAAATATTTTTTTTCACCTAAAATTTATTTTTTGGTGCACGTGTCCATACTAGATTGTTAAAAATTTTTTTTCTTTTCAGGGTTTTTTTAGGGAAAATTAATTACTTATTTAAGTGAAATCATTTGAGACATGCGGCGACTTTTAATTTGCATTGCCTGTCATGTTTTAATCACCTTCATTCTAGCGTGACGTCACCTTTCACGTGAGTGTTGTGGGTTGTCTGAAATTCCCGCGCGAGGTCATGTGGCTGTGGCATCATGATCCTACCGTAGAATACCACGCATCCACCCATTCCACATTAAGCACTCATTACCAAATTTGTGAGATCTGAGAAAATATGCACAGTACATTTATATGTAAAATTAATGACCGGACAAGCACCCATCCCCCATTTTTTTGCAATTATCTCCAAAGTTTGAATGGGCGCTTGCCCGGTATTTTACGGTATCAACCAAACAGGATTTTTGCATCACGCCACCAACCTCGGCCTTTCTTCGACATGAGCTCATTAATGCTATTAAATAAATCGCTGTAGGAAAGATACTAACTGTATTGTCTATAGGCCCCCCCCCCCCCCCAAACATCATCGGGTTGTTAAGTTATCATGTGTCATATTTTTCTACCAAGGTCTCGAAAAACCTGTCAACGGGGGTTTTACTGGGTAAAAGCAGATATTTCCCTTGCTGTGGCTTGCTGCAAACTGTGTTTCAGCTTGAGCAGGGAAGGCACATCATGGCAAACATGAAAAGCCAGGAAGCAATGTTGCCAAACAGGCAGCTGGATCAAATCTAGGCTTGGCATGCAAGATAATTGTGGCAGCACTTTAATTCGGGATGTTTTGCTTTGAATTTTGACATACATATTACTCAAACGCAGATTTCTGCAATAATAGCTAATGTATAAAGGTAATATTCTATAGTATCATTTTGCAAACAATCATGTTTTCTATGAACTTTAAGTTATACTGTAAAATACCCAATTCGCTCAAGCGCCCACTCTTAACATTTTCCAAACTTGGGAATTCCGCAAATTATTCTTTAAGCACCCGATTTGACCGGACAAGCGCCCATGTCTAGATTAATTAACCCATTTTTCAGTTAAAGTGGGCTGGGCACCCCCCGGTATTTTACGGTATATGATATTTAGCTCAACATTGCCATTGAAAAGTTATTGTTTTCTCACTCATATTGGAAGGCAAAATATAAATTGCACTGCATTTCTTACATTCCCAATAAGAACTTTTTACCTTTTCACATTCTTTCAGGGGACAACCTTTTGACTGCAGTGGCGGTGGCTCATGACTGTGGCATGATTGAAGAAAGCGATGCTGTCATAGAGATGGATGCCCAGACCACGCAGTATGGTGACATGAAGGTCAGCTACAGCTACATCAAATTCCCTGGCCTCAGTGAGAAGCTGCCGCTGGGCCATGGTGCATCTGGCGACGTAAGTTCATTTGTTGTCTTTCAGACCAAAATCTTGCTCGAGAAGCTATCAGTGATTCACAGTCTGATTATTTGAGGTGTGTTTACTGCAATAAGGCATGTACTGAATGGTTGATCAAATAATTGATTTAGCTCGTGCGCAAATTTTTTTTGGTACAGTCAAACCTCAATGTAACGAAGTCGGTAAAATTCGGAATTTACTTCGTTACATTGAACTTTCGCTACATATAAATTCAAGGCTAACGTTAAAGAAAGTTCCCACAAATGTTTCTCGGGTGCACAAAACTCACCGAGGATGCCTTTATTTCGGTTGAAAGTAGTCCGTCACCTTTTTCTAGGCCACTCTTGGCATTATTATTGGCATCACACAATGTTCGTATAGCCAGACGTCCTGCATTGCGTCTTCGTCTTGCTGCGTGATCGCGAACTGCCTCAAGACATCGATTGCGTCCACCACTTCACGGTCACTGGGCACATCGCAGGTGTCTTGCTCGTCATGCTCGATATCGTTCCCGTCTTGCAAGTTCCCGCGAACTTAGCTACCTATCGCCACGTCGGTTACCTCCTCCGTCGCAATGACTGCAGAGTCGGCGTATAGAAAGCCGTCAAGGTCGACGTTGTCAGGGGCGGCTCCATCGCCCAGGACAATGAGAAACGCACGCTCTTAGTTTGGCCCTGAAACTAACTACGCAGCGCGAATGAAGCTGACGGACAAAACGACGGCGGCTCTAGTGTCCTCTAGTAGCCGTTCTGTACACCACACTCGCCAGGTTCGGCCCGTTTCACCCTTTGAGCTTTATCGGGGGCCCATTTCAGCGCATGTGCTTCCCAAAATCTCCTTCGGGACCCAAAAGTTTGTGACAAATTGTCTATGAAACTTCGTTACATCGAAATTTCGGCAAACAAGACTTCGTTACATAGAGGTCAAAAATACATGGCGTGCATACACTTGCGGTTAGAAAAAGTTATGTACTTCGTTACGTCGAAGGTTTCGTTACATAGAAGTTCGTTACATCGAGGTTTGACTGTACAAGCAAACACCTCTTGTACAACTGGATTAGTAAATTTCTTACTTGGTGAGATTCACTGGACCTTTTTTTTTCCTTTTTATATCATGCCACTATACAATCCTCACAGGTTGCAGTTCCATTTCTTTCTGAATCCACTTACCACTTGGCTGTGGATGGAAGGACGTTCCATCTTATTCGAGCACACGACAATGCTCTGTTCAAGAAGGTAAGCGACTGTGCCTTTCTTTATTGCATGAATGTTGAACCATGAACATAAAAAATAATTTAAAAAAGTTTGTATAGATAGCATTTAATAGAACTGTACCGTAGCTTGTATGCATTCTTTCACAAAGCAAACTAATGTTAGATCTAAGGATGATGAAATTTTATACAGATTCATTGCTGGAAAATATACAGGCTGTTTTTTTTAGGCTTTACAGATTTATTTTAAAAAAGCATTGAATTGTGGTTTGTGTGGGTGAGTTATATAGCCAGGGGGACTTAATATATGGGGCTAATCATCAAAGTAACAGATAATTATTTAAAATTTCTTGATGAACTTTTAAATGAGTGAAAATAAACAAGTGGTTCCAATGAGACTCTTGCTGGGCGTCATCGAAACCCACTGAATCAGTATGTTTTCAAAAAAGTTGGGTGATGTGGGAAGCGCGATGGTGCGCTAACGTTACCACTCGTGCAACAGGTGCAAAGTTAGCGGTGCCAAAATGCACTAGCGCGATTTTTCTGTCTAACGTCATCCGCTTTTTCGCACCCCCAGCCTTGCGCCTGTTGCACGTGCGAGTGGTAACTTCAACGTGCCACCGCACTTGCCACGCACACCCAAGTCTTTCTAAGATTTACTAATTTACTAGTGGTTTTCAATGACACTCGGCTAGTTTCTAATTGTAACCGATGTTTATATCTTCACTAATAAAAAAGTTAATTAACACATTTTTGTTAATAATTTTATTTATTCCGACGATCAGCCCCTTCTATTATGTCCCTTTGGTTGTATAATTCACGAGCGCAAACTGCATTAGTGTAGCTCGCGTAGCTCTTTTTCAAACAAATCTGTAAAGATTAAAAAAAATACTCCCTGTAGCAAGTGTGACAGAAAAGAAATTATATCTTGCGGCTTCACAGAGTATAAAACATGGAAAACTGTCAGCAGAGTTATTTTTACGGCACATTAAAATCCAACTGAGAGTAACTAAGTGACCATTTTCCATTCTTTTGTCTTAAATACTTCAGCTAGCACACAAGGGGAAGGTTTATGCGAGGATGCTTCCTGAACAGAAGCTGCAACTCATTGAAGCCCTTCAAGAGATTGGGTAATCTATTTATTGCTATCTTTCACATTGTTTGGAGTTCACGATCCTATATGTGCACAAAGGGAGAGGTACTTATGATATCCGCTAAAGCCTTTCTTGAACAGAACCAAATTTTGGTTTGTAGCTTGGCCCACGCTACGAGCTAAGGCTTGCTCACACACCTGTGACTGCTTACGACCGGGTGTGTTAAACCCCCTTGTGATTTCTAACAACAAGAGAACAACACACTGGTCCCATCTATCGGGTATTGAATTGAATTGAACTTTATTTCTGCAACATTATGCCGATGACACCGGACAAAAAGCTACCAAGAGCTGGCTTGACTAGGTCCCGTGCACTTGCACGTACACGCAATGAGCCGTGGAACACTCGCAATTTCCGTTTATTTCCTATTTTATTGCGCATCATTCTTTCACTATTGGCTTGAAAAACTTGTGACAGTAGTATAATCAACCATTTCTCATAGGCAGTACACAGATTTGATCTTGCAAATATTGCAAAACCTTCGCTCTAATGAGATGCAATTCCAGGGTCACATGCATGTGGCACCAGCGTGTCATCTCATTGTGAGATATCACGAGAGGTTGTAATACACCCGGTAGTAAGGAGTCGCGAGTGTGTGAGCCAACATTTGCACACACAGATTTAGTAAAGTGGATAAATATGCTGCCTACAACTTTCTTACCTCATCAAAATTTAGATAAGAAAACATATGCATTGAAATGATTATTGTTTTAGGCTACCACATCTTATATCAAGATATCATTTTATTCTTTTGGGTGCTCGTTTTCTTGCCTCGTCATAGGACTCTCCACTAGAAATAAAGCTTGATTTCGTTTCTTGCTTTGTTCAATAGCAAGAGAAAAAAAATTACACGTGTACACTTAAGACTGCTTACATGTAAGAAGGCGAAAGCCAGTCAAGGACGACGTCTAGGACGGCGTCTAGAACAACCTCTTGTACAATGTCAAGAACGACGTCCAGGACGACTTCTAGGACGATGCCGACGACGGCCTCTCAGACGACCTCAAGGATGACGTCTACGGTGACTTCTCGGACAACCTCTAGGATGACCTTAAGGACGACGTCGAGAGCGACGCCTAGAGGAGGACACTTAAGGAGGCTGTGGCATATTTGCGTGGGCGGCCACGTTTGCCTGCGGAAGCCGCCATAGATGTAGACGTTGCTGCCGATGTCGAGGCCGTAGATGTAGACGCGGTCGCCTCACAGTTAATCGCACAAAGCACACAACGAGCACAGATGAAGACTGAAGCGCACCTTTTGCACACGGCGCTATAGCAATGACATCACGCTGATGACGTATGATGATGCTTGATGACATCATGCTGATATCTCTTGATGACATGTTTTTATGGCCATCTTTCGGGCACAACAACGCCGACAGCACTTGTTTTTCATGTAATGTGACAAGTGAGGTCGTCCTAGAGGTCTAGGATGACTTCTAGGACAACTGCAAGGACGACGCCAAGCCAATGCGACAAGTAGGGTCGCCCATTGAGCGGCGTGTGCCGCTAAACCATACTTTTATTGGCTTTTTCTACGCTTTTTTGCTCTATGGGACAAGTAAGGCTTTTGCCTTAAAAATTCCGAGGACACCCAAGCACTTCTTATGAGTTGTGAATGCGAAAGCATTCTTGGATCTGAGAGAAGCAGAAGCGGCTGCAGTGCCGGCATGGAGTGTGGCGGTGCGCCGTGCAGACCACCCCTACCGTGTATTCCGAGACTTGACAATGATGATGGATTTCGCCTACACGGAGGGCATTCCTGCAAGCATCGCGCCATATCTTTCTATCGTACATGGCGTTCTGGCGACATCATGCTCCCCCACTGTGCAGGAGCGGCAATACTTGCCGGCTTCAAGACGGCTTCCATGATGAAGCATATGCGTTGCTGTGCTTTTCTTTGTGCTTTGTTTATTTCTGAGACGCGCCCGCTTTGACCTTGAGTGGCCTCGCCGGCTTCCGTGATGAAGCATCTGATATGACGGATTGCAGCCAATGGGACTTTAGGTGCCGTTTCGCTCAGCCAATGAGCAAATGGGAGTTTAGGTGCAATTCTTTGCGGTTACCGACGCTCCGGCTTCGCTCCATGGGACAGTTAATGCCTTCGCATTAAAAAGTTAAACTTGAGCCAGATACCTAGGTTTTCTATTAACATAACTGGGGAGACATTTTGCCAACTGGTAAATAGTTGGTAACAAACATAGCTCATATGAAGCATTCTCATGAGGTGACTCTACTATTCTGTAGGGTCTCTCAATGCAGGGGGTGATATTGAATGTTGAAAATGTCAGGATTCGTGGTGTGAGAACGCCTATAGCTTTTAGTACACGTTCAGGAGCTGAGGTCAAAGTATGGAAGAATCAATCGTGTCCCAAATACCTCCCGCTTGTCATCAATTCTCTGTTGTGCCGTGTGAGTCAAAGGGATCGTTAGCTTTTTGAAGGGACCTCATAAATCGGTTTCTTACCGCCTTTCACCAGCAGGTGGACGCCATAGGTAGCAATGTCAAGCTCTTGATTTCAAACTGTTTACCTAGGTAAGCTTGTTTTGTGAAATTTTAATACACAAAATGCGCCACCTTCGGGCATGTCTGTGGTAAATCCTAGCACAATACGTTGAGAAACAATCTATTCAGTTTTTTCAAAGGGCCAACGACCCCTTTTACTCATGCAGTAGTTTTCACCTCTGTGTGTTTTAAGAGTGACATCTCTTCTGATGTGAAAGAAATACTGTGTCGGCTCACCCTGCAGATGTGCGTAGCAGTACAGTGCATCATGTTCCTTCTTACACATGAGAATGCATTTGTGAATATTGATTTTAAGAAATCTTACAATGAAGTGACATACCTAGATGTTTGCCACAATACCTTGGCTTTGACCAGTGCTTGGTTTGCCTGGGCCTGAGCTTGAAATATATGCTCCAGTAATAATAATACTAATAATAATAACGCCGCAATATCCTGAATGAATGCCCACCTTTTCACGGTAGATAACTGGGAAAAAATTACAGGAAGACGCTTAAAGGACACATGCAAAGAAAAAAAACATTTTTTTTAAAACAGCTTAGATGGAAGAAGGATATCATAAAACGATTTTACAACGAAGAAAAAAAATTTTTAGAGCTATATTTACGGCGCTATACGAATTTGTAGTTGGCGCCCGCCGGAGCCGCCGCTGGTCACGTGGTAGGCCCGCGCGCCGCTGCCCTGCGTCGCCGGAGCCGTAAAGCCACGCCGCCGCCGCACGCTGAGCGTTGTGCGAACGCCGCTTCAACGCGTTTCTCCACGCAGCCGTCGCCGCCGCCGCACAAGTTCGTCTGGTTCGGGGCGCCGCCGCCGTCATCTGACCGGCGCACAGGTCTATCACGTCTGCTTGCGCTTTTTCAGGAGTTTCCTTTGGGCTCTAAAAGTTACTTATTCATCTTAGTTCTTTGTTATACTTCAAACAAAGATGAATAAGTTACTTTTAGAGGCCATAGGAAGCTTCCGAAAGAGTGCGAGCACCACGTGACAAATATGGGCCCGTCACGTGATAAATAAGGGCCACTTTTCTGCGGCGCCCGCGGGCACCAACTACAAATTCGTATAGCGCCGTAAATATAGCTCTAAAAGTTTTTTTCTTCGTTGTAAAATCGTTTTATGATATCCTTTTTCCATCTAAGCTGTTTAAAAAAAATGTTTTTTTTTTCTTTGCATGTGTCCTTTAAGCTTCGCCTTTAGGAGTGGGGCGCGATGGCTAAACATATAAGCCCCCGCTCGTTTCCAAGCTGTGCAAGCTTTTCTGTGTGGCCTAGTCGGTAGCGTGTCTGGCTCACAACCAAAGGGTCGTGTGTTCAAATCCCGCCTCCGCTTAAAATTCTTAAAATGTTTTCTTTAAGGCGAATGAATTACTTTATAAAGTGAAATCATTTGAGACATCCTGCAACCTTTAATTCGCATTACATGTCATGTTTTAATTGCTTTCATTCGTAGCGTGTTGTCACGTTTGACGTGAGCATTGCGGGTTGTTTGAAATTCCCGCACGAGGTCATGTAGCTGTGACGTCATGACCCTATCAACCAATTCTGGATCTTCGCGTCCTATCGACGCCGGCTTTTCTGCGACACGAGCTCCTGAAAGCTATTGCTTTAAAAAGGTGGGTGAGCCAATCTTTGAGATTGGCCCACCCGCCTTCACTCATTTTCTACTTTCACCTTGTTTACTTAACACACACGGCGATGGGCAAGCAGGTGCATTTTGCTTAAAGGTTTTTATGTGAAAGCATTAACTGTCCCATGGGGCGAACCGGTGTTATCAGCTTTTGAAGCTGCACCAATAGGGTTACCAACTCTGCAATGAAGGAAGTCGGGACGGGGGGGGGGGGGGGGGGTGCCCGTGGGTAGGGTAGGGTAGGGATGCCCGTGGGTAGGGCAGGGTAGGGGTAGCGCGAGGGAGGAGAAGGCAGATGGCAAAGGGGTTTATACAAATGATGATGATGATGATGATAACAGGCGCCCGCCGCGGTTTCCTTCTTGCTGTTGCTCTTGCATGCTAAAGTGGCTAAAACCTCGCAGCCAACGCTAGACACCGCAGCATTGTTTGTGCGATTCGTGCAAATTCCGTGTTTCGCAGCACGGCGTGCATTGTTGGGCGTACGTTGGACCATATATAAGATTTCTAGCTCGACCGTCTGGACCAAATCCGGGACATATAGCTGTCTCGACAGGGACGATGAGGGACTCGGGACGCTTTATGAAAAGTGGGGACAGTCCCGCAAAATCCGGGACGGTTGGTAACCCTATGCACCAAAGGGCACCTAAATTCCCTTGTCCGATGGAGCGAAGCCTTTAGTCTGTAGCAGCAAATTGATAGATAGACTCCCATTGGCTGGTGCGTAGCATAGTTCCAAGGAACGCCACCCCACCCTTCATGGCGCTGCAGCCCCCACTGAGGTGAGCAGAAACGGCCGTGGTGTCGAGAGGATCAGAAGCAGTCGTGGCGCAAAGAGCATCATTCATGCTTTCGCATTCACAACTCGTAAGAAGTGCTTAGGTGTCCTTGGAATTTTTTTACCTCTCTGCTTTGCCTGGCACGCCGCCATCTACGCAATCGTTTCTGTGCAGATAAATCACTTATCACTAGGGTTGTGTGAATATTCGAAATTTTGGATGGTTGTTCCGAATAATACACTATTCGATATTTGCTTTGAGAAGAACTGCACTATTGGCGTTTTTCGAAGTGTTGATTGCGGCGGGTTAGCCCCGTTGAGTGCGCTTCTTACCGAGCACCGGTGCACTGCGGAGAAGCAATACCCGCGGAAGCGAGCTCCGCGGGTGTTGCTTCTCTGCATTACATCGGTGCTCGGTAAGAAGTGCACTCAACGGGGTAACCCGCCGCAAGAAACACTTGGAAAAGTATGAATATCGCAATTGCGTGCTTGGAAGAAAAGCATACACTCAAAGTGGGATGGTGCATGCGTGCCGGCTGTATGTGAAAAGAAATGGAAACTTTGTGAATCTGTATATCTACATTGTAGTAAAAGTTTCAAAATAAAACTGACTGTTATGCGAAGTATACTATGTTAGGCAGAAATGCCCTTACAACCTGCGTTCATCATGTGCGATTCATTTTTTTGTTAAATCGAGATTGAAGAAATAATATTTTATATAGCAAGATTTGTAAATTCACTCAATTGGGTATAGTTGGCCATCTCTAGAGGACTCATTTTATATCAAATCTGTCGTTTACTTGTCATCCCAAGACATCAGAACTTCTGAGGTCACAGTTCATAAATATAGATAGATTAAACTTAGCTTATAAATGAACGAGTGGAACAACCTTCACAAGTTTAGCTGGGTTTTCGTCTAAGCTTTATGCAATGGTAGAGAAAGGCGAGGAAGAACTTTTCGATATTCGAATCGAAAATATTTGGCCAAAACCACCATTCGCTTCAAATTCGCTTTGAACTCAAAATCCAGTATTTGCACATGACTACGTATCACTTACTACCACAAAGTCTGTTGCTTGCATACATGCGATGAATACCGCCGATCGGCATACGGCGCAAACGCTTGTTCCGTAGAAGTTTTTTTTCTAAAATCGCTATAATCCCTTTGTTAGGCTTGCTAGCCTTTGCTGATCTGTAGATTAAAAAATGAATGGAGTAAAAAAAGAAGAGTGAACAAGAAAATAGAAAAACGAACCAGGTGCAATCAGCGAGTGAGCGAGTGGGCGAAAGAAGCGACAAAGAGTGATGCAACAAGGCATGAAGTTGGGCTAGTTGGTGCATTATGAAAACTTGAAAACAGCACACAATACATGAAGGACGAGAACGAGAAGTGAACGAATGCAACACTGACTGGCAACTGAAGTTTATTCCTGCAAGGAACAGAAAGGAAAACATAAAAGAAGCAAGATATATAAAAGATAATCAACCCCTTGAGGCATGCCTGCAAACATTTAAACAAATTTGCCAAATTTCTTGACAAAAGCAACTTCATTTGCCAAAGCAACGACTGGGGCACTCGCATGCGTCCGCTCCGTAGGTAACAATAAAATATTCCTCATCAATTTCTCTTATCACTTTGTTGTGGTGACGAGCCAGAATCTTAATTTCCGTGAAAACCGGTGAGCACATACACCTATCAGTAAACTGGAAGGTGTCCCACCAATAACGAATGGAGGGAAAGGGAATGCTCTCTGGCCCTCTCATTAACACACATTCCCGTCTGACCTTCTAGTCAGACGGGGAGGTGTGTTATTGTTAGGGCCCGGGGATGCTGGGGAAGTGATAAAGCTGGCGATTGCAGTGGCAAATACTTTGGCGTCGGGCCAAGTCTATCACAAGGAGCAGGCTCTTGTGCAACTTCCTTGTTTGATGCATACATGCGTGCCGTCCGGAGACTTCTAAAAAGAAAGGTCTGCACAGGTGTCCCCAATTCTTTGGATTTGCTATTTTTGGAGGGTGGGGGATTCATTAGGATTCTCTTTGACATAGATATTTTGACATAAAAGGGGGGTGGGCCAAAGATTGAGAGTGGGCTTACATTCAGGATATTACAGTAATGGTAATAAATAATACAAACTTGTGTGACTCACAGGGCTAAGCGGATAACCTGTCTTCTTTGAATAAGTGTGTACTAGCTAGCTACACAGAGCAAGGAGATGACAGTGCAGCAACATCATAGTAACTAAGTGTGCAGGAAAAAAGAAAGGAAAAATATGGCTGGGGGCACATGTTTTTATATTACTAATGCGAATGTTACTTAATATCCACAGATGCGTGTTGCATGCTGCAACAGATGCCACAAACCAAGGGTATGCTGAAGCTCAAGCTGCTTAGCACGCTTACTGAGTCTAATCTATGAGCATAGGTACCATAGGTGTTGTGCATAAAGCAGCTTAGAAACCTGTGTGGAAGACCATCGTAAGCTGCAGTATGTTAATGGCATTGGAAGGAACTGTCACCTGAGAGGCTTGGTCCTCCTCATGTACAGCAAAAGGCCCATTGGCCCAGGAAATGATGAGTCCAAAATTGAGGGCAGTGGGAGCAACAGTACCTTAGCTATGAGAAGACAAACATAGTACAAGGCACACATAAAGCTTTGAGTCCATAAGACCTAAAACATTAGAGAAGCAAGGGGAGATGGGCCTTTGAGACAGTGTCTCTGCAATGGGCACCATAAAGTCTCCAAATCTCTCAAGATCCATGTTAATTCAATTTTTGTCTCAAGAGTACTTCATAAATCTGGCACAAGATACCGTCAGATTTGCAGCACGATTCGCAAGTGTCATACTCTAATGAGCAACAAACTTTTGCAGGCACCAGGTGGGCATGTGTGGGGATGGTGCCAACGACTGTGGTGCTCTCAAGGCTGCTCATGCTGGTGTGTCCCTCTCTGTGGCCGAAGCATCTGTGGCATCACCCTTCACTGCCCAGAAGCAGAACATCAAGTGCATGCTTGACGTGATAAGGTATGCTAATCCCGAGTTTCCACAATTTTCACAAAAAGAAGTGTGTCCACATATAATCCTGACTAGATGTGTTGCATTTAGATTAAAATGCTAGTCATAATTCTGTAATTGAATACCTAGCTGAACTACAATGAAAATTGTTTCCTTGGATGTCGCCAAGTGACGAAGAACATAAGCTTCCCAAAGGGGCACGAAAGTGATTTTTGAGAATGTCGTTTTTTAGCACCGACTATTCCAGAAAATCCTAAATTATAATTGTGTGTGGCCTTCTTTTGTATTAAAAACCAGGTTATTGAACCGAACTGGTGCTGGAAACCGAAAACAAAACAAAACCTAGACTATTTTGCTGCAAACGAAAATTGAATCGAAATGTTTTTTTATTTTTTATTTTTTACCGGAGCAAAGTAGAAAAATAATTTTGACAGTTTTCAGTTTAATAACCAAATTTTGGGTATAGACCGACGTACGGGATTGACATCACAGAGTTGCGGCGGCGCTGCGATTGCGCCGGATCGGCCAGGCAGGCCAGGTGTGGGCAAAACAGCAAGCGCTTTGCATATATGACGCAGCATTTCGGCATGCCGCAAAGCTGCATGGCTGTTGGTTGTGCCAAAAGGCACTCCAAAAGTGGTGGAACAAGCTTCCACAAGTTCCCGGCGGTTGCTGAAAGACGCAGAAAATGTACGGTCTGTGTGGATCACAGAAAATGGTCGCCTCGCACGGATTACCGCTTGTGTGACAAGCCTTCATTGAAGCTTGCTACAATGAAACACATTGTGTTGTCTCGTTCTTAGTCTCGTGCCTGTCTTGAAGCGCTATCATGTTCTCAAAGCTTCATTGAAGGCTTGCCACACAAGCTTGGAATCTTTTTTGTTCCCAGCAGTGAGGCACTCCTATGTGTAGGGACACAGTCATCTGATCCAGACCACCCGGACTTCGTTCCTACAGTGTTTGCATACAAGTTGCCACCCAAGAGTTCCTCGGTTGCTCGCTACAGCCAGACATCGTGGGGTGTAGCAGCTGCTTCCTCTGGCAGCATCACTTTGGCTAGGACGACGCACAATGCGGCGCCTTGAGGCATCCAGAGCTTGCAGTCTTGTACCCAGCCTGTGGTGTAACAAAGTGGAGTTTAATTTCCGACGCGAACGACTTCTGACATATTCGCCGTGCCTCAACCAGTTCTTACCAGACTCTTAAGTAGTTGTAGGCATCGAGAGCCTTGTACGCTTGCACCGTGTCAGCGGTAAACTAGCTCGGTGAAAAGACCAGGTAGATGACAATCTGCACCATCGAGGTTGGCGGCAGCAACTTGGCCGACTTGGCGTCGGAGTGCCAGCGCTCCTCGCTCACTGTGTGGGGATCCTCGAAGGCAATGCCGTTAAGGCACAAATTCTTGCTGTATCGCTGCTGCTTAAGCTGTGGCAGCAAGTGCCAGTGGTCTTACATAACAAAAAACAGAATATGACACAGAAAAAAAAACTACAAATGCCACAGCAGCTTTGGTTATCGAATGTACATCCCGCATCGCATTGGGGAAAACACGGCGAGAGCAGTCGCTCTTGCCCACATCCCTTCTGCACATGCGCAGCTCTCCTGCCACGTTTGAACACGGAGCATGCCGTGCGTCGGTGTATATGGAACATACATTGCAAAAAGCACATGTATATAGGGTGTCCCAAAAATTTTATGGGGTTTCATTTATCGCCAAAATAAACTATGCATCGCCGAACGCTCATTCTCCACCCAAATGTAGTGCTAGAGGTCCGAACCAGATGCCAAAGTTTCAGCACCAACCGTTATCTTATTCAAAAGTTATAACGATTTTCTGAAATTTTCAATGGGAAAATGGTGGCCGATAGACGGAGCTCTATGGCGCAAGTTACCGAAAACGGGCGAAAATGGGTCCCATTTTCGCTTTCTGAATTTTTTTTTTTTTTTTTTCATGAAGAACACATGCACATTTGATGTATGATTATTCTTCAAATGAAGTGAAGGCTATAATCAGAACCTCCTTTGCCAGCAGGCGCCTCGGCAGCACAAGCTGCATTGTCTGTAGCGATCCAGTCGCTCACACTTGTCCTTGACATATAACTCTTACTTATTGTATGTGTGCTCTTTGGTCACTCATGTGTTAATGTGTTCGCTTAGCCACTGAAAGTATGGAGTTGTGTGTGCGCTTGTTTTTTTTTTTTCATGTAGGCATTACAGTGAGAATGATAGGTGAAACTCTCTGACACCAAAAAGAAAACACCCCCTGAAAAATATTTCTGGCTGTACCTCTGCACTAAGGCTACATTTGGGCGGACCCCTTTAAGTCCTAAAAAGAAATGCTATCCTCCCCATAAAAAATATCCTTGTTATGAACTTGCTTCTTGGAGTGTGCATATTTACTTGCCAAGTCTGCTAAGGACTTTTTATTTTTTAATCTAAGAAAGTTTTGACTTTCACATTTAGCATTAATCAGTCAATCTTCATATATTGCTTTATGTTTCTTTAGTGCTAATGAGGAACTTATCCTGTAAAACTCTACTGAGTTAATAACCTGCTAAAGCCCCCATGTTTTTCTGTAAATAGGGAAGGACGTGCAACATTAGCAGCAACATTTGGAGCTTTCCGGTACATGGTGTGCTACTGTTTCGTGCTTCTAGCTGGTGCGCTGTTCCTCTTTTGGGTAAGCCATTGGTGCAACTATATCCTCAGAACATAGATCTACTAGTCAATTTAGAGTCTTGCAAAGGCATTTGAGCTAATAACCATTCTTAGATCTTTTGTAAAATGAGTTCACGCCATACCTTGATTTCATTCTGTCTAGGATGGACAAAAGCCGTCTGAAGGTGCCTACGTCTTCATAGACATTGTCGTCAGCCTGGTTCCTCCAATGATATGTAAGTGTGATCAAGTATCTATGTTTCATTTCCTTGGCAGTAATGTTCTTGTTACCCCAGTTTTTATTGCAAATACCAATATTGTAGTACATATGGTATGGCTTCTGGGCTGGTATACATTGTAAGTGTATGTGAACAGTGGTACACTTGCGCTGCAGAACCCAGGGATCCTGGGCTCAATCCCCACTCCTGCCCGTTTCGATCTTGATGAGCATCGTACCGGCTTGCGGTCAGTGTATCACTACTGCGTGGTGGACGTTAAAGATCCCAGGCTAGCGGTTGTACTGCACTGGCTAAATTGCTCTTCTACAGCTGAGTGATTTGCCGCAACTTTGAAATGGCTGACAAACTACACGCTGTATAAATATCCACACAACCCCAATTATTATTATTAACAGTGGTGCAACATTTAACTATATGAATATTAAAGCAATCTTAATTCAAGTGATGTCACATATTTAATTGAACATACCTCTAGGCTTTGCAGCACTCGCAAGATGAAAATATTAAATAGTGGCAATATCAAGCTTTCATGAATGTTCTGAAAACCTCACACAAATGAAATGTAGAGCTCGGGATTTTTATATCTTGAAAATTCACCAGTTGCCTATATCTTTAACAGTCTTTCTAAGCTTTTCTCATTAAGGGTGCTCTCTGTTAATGCAATTTACACATAGAAATGTTTTTCATGGTACATAGTTACATAGAAATCCAGGTGTCTGGATAAAAAAAAAACACCTTACAGCTGAACCTCGATTTAACGAAGTCACCGGGACCCGCTAATTATTTCGTTAAATCGGGAATTCGTAAAATCGAGAAAGTCATTTTGCGGGCATAGTCTGTGCCAGGAATCCCAATTTGTTCGTTAAATCGGGAAATTCGTAAAATTGGGTTTCGTTAAATCGAGGTTCAACTGTACTTACTTTTGCTGGTAAAATTTTTGCCAGTTTGGATCTGTCCGACAAACTCCAATAATCAAAATTATAACAATACTTCACATTAGTCTTGCCTTCTTTCTATCCTCTAATTATTGACAAAGGGGGGCTTGTTGACAATGTCTGTTCAGAACAGGGGATCTATGTGGTTATGTTTCTGTGTCACCCAAGGCCAAATTAGGGAAAGGGGGGAACTGTGCCCCCCCCCCCCCCCAAGCCTCCCCCCCAGGTCAACTTTTTTTAACGAAGAAAATTGACATGCATCAGTTAAAAGGTCAGTTTTTGGTGACATAACAAATATTGGGTCTACAAAATACATCTGGGCAACGTTTCGGCCGTAACGTCGTATCTCAACAGACTCCCCCACCCCACCAGCCGAATGCCTACTGGCCCCCCCTCCAAGCTGGACCCATAAATCTGTCCCTGGACAACAGAAAGAGATAGTGAGAAAAATCTTTTATTTTCGCTTCGTGTCCGGAGCTAGCCAGTCGAAGCATATGTGCATTGCATTGGTCACTATTTATTTGAGACTGCACACCGTCTAGTTGACAGTGCTCTGGCACTACACACTGACTCCCGTAGCTCATGCTGTCACCAGTGTTAACATTTCAGAGGCATTGCTGCCATCAGTGGCAAAACTTCAAGTGTGCTAATTTTACACACTGAGATCCATAGCTCATGCCGTCACCAGTGTAAACATTGCAAAGGCATTGGTGCCATCAGTGGCAAAAACTTCAAGTGTGCTAATTTTTGTTCCAGCAAGGTCTAATTTAATTCAGGCAGCATTAAAGGGGCCCTGCAACCACTTTTTGACTGGTTTTTAATTTGCATCGAATCTGAGTGCACTGAACGTAGTAACTTGATGAAACTTTTCTTTTCTCAAATTTTGCTTTATTTTAAAAGTTATAGGCAAATTAGAATTACAAAAACAATCAAAAAATAACCTCCTTCATGACGTCGTAGGTCCTGGCTTAGTGGCTGTGAACTAGAGGAGGGGTAGTGCGCTCATCGAGCGCTCACGGCTGCCGCACTCTGTGTCGATGGCTCGAGAGGGCGCCACTATAAAGCACGTGTTGGATAGGCTGTATGAAGCGGGCAGCCAGGGCGGCTCGCATTGCATTTGCTGCGCGATTAAAGACTAATTCGTCATCACACTTCATTGGCCACAAATGACAGCAAACACGGGGTAAATATAAGTTCAGAACGGGAGCCACTTCTCGCTGCCATACCGCCAAATGGCAAAACCGCCAGCCAAGCCCGCGCCGAAAGCCTTCGGAACGCTCGGAACTGGTCGGATCCTTGAGCCGGTATACGACCGCAGCGCCGCCGCATGCATCCGGAACCTTTCTACGCTCGCCGTTTGTCGGCGCCTCATCCCACTAGCCCTTTCTAGTATGCGCCGTTTTTTTCCGCCGCTTGGTGGTGGGTATGTCGATGGGTCATTTCTTGTTTTTGTACTTTATAAACTGCATTTGTTTCTTTTCTGATCTAAAATACTAAACAAAAACTACTTTCATACATAACTGAAACGGTTCGCGCCACTTAAATTTTGTATCTCGACTAAAAAAAAAAGATTTTAGCGGTTCTGACCAGTAGTAAGCCCAGGACCAAAGACGTCACATATCGTGTGCTTTCGGCAACGCGGGTCGTCCTCGTAGGTGGAGGAGGTTTCCGCGTCGTCCGGTTAAAATATGACACACTGATATTTAGTTACTCTCTTCGTGCCCGCTGGCTTGCCCGAACCCCAAGAGACGTGGAAACCGCAAAAAAGGTAGACGCTTAAATATGATTGCAGGGCCCCTTTAAGGTTGCCCAATAGATTTATATTTACAAGAGTATAGCACATGTTCTTGTAAGTATTGCTCACAATTAAAATACCTACTTGTGCCTTTTTATGCATTTGTGTGTAGATATAAGGGTTTTTGTGCCAAATTTTCGGAGAGTAGTTTCGAATAATATGGTATTCGATTTTGCTTCGACATGAGATGTAATATTCATATTTTTTTAAGTGTTCATTGTGGCAGGTTAGTCCTGTTGAGTGCGCTTCTTACCGGAGGAACGGTGCATTGCGGAGAGGCAACACCCACACAGCTCGC
Source organism: Ixodes persulcatus (assembly GCA_013358835.2). Classification (NCBI taxonomy): domain Eukaryota; kingdom Metazoa; phylum Arthropoda; class Arachnida; order Ixodida; family Ixodidae; genus Ixodes; species Ixodes persulcatus. The sequence goes on from JABSTQ010009925.1 coordinate 163,815, forward strand.
CTCTGCAGAATATTGTAGTACATATGGTATGGCTTCTGGGCTGGTATACATTGTAAGTGTATGTGAACAGTGGTACACTTGCGCTGCAGAACCCAGGGATCCTGGGCTCAATCCCCACTCCTGCCCGTTTCGACCTTGATGAGCATCGTACCGGCGTGCGGTCATGTATCACTACTGCGTGGTGCACGTTAAAGACCCCAGGCTAGCGGTTGTACTGCACTGGCTAAATTGCTCATCTACAGCGAGTGATTTGCCGCAACTTTGAAATGGCTGACCAACTACACGCTGTATAAATATCCACACAACCTCAATTATTATTATTAACAGTGGTGCAACATTTAAGTATATGAATTTTAAAGCAATCTTAATTCAAGTGATGTCACATATTTAATTGAACATACCTCTAGGCTTTGCAGCACTTGCAAGATGACAATATTAAATAGTGGCAAAATCAAGCTTTCATGAATGTTCTGAAAACCTCACACAAAAGAAATGTAGAGCTCGGGATTTTTATATCTTCTTGAAAATTCACCAGTTGCCTATATCTTTAACAGTCTTTCTAAGCTTTTCTCATTAAGGGTGCTCTCTGTTAGTACAATTTACACGTAGAAATGTTTTTCATGATACATAGTTACATAGAATTCCGGGTGTCTGGATAAAAAAAAAACAGCCCACAGTTGAACCTCGCTTTAACGAAGTCACCGGGACCCGCTAATTATTTCGTTAAATCGGAACTTCGTAAAATCGAGAAAGTCATTTTGCGGGCATAGGCTGTGCGAGGAATCCGAATTTGTTCGTTAAATCGGGAAATTCGTAAAATCGGGTGTGCCAAATTTTCGGAGTGTAGTTTCGAATAATATGTTATTCGATTTTTGCTTCGACATGAGATGCAATATTCATATTTTTTTAAGTGTTGATTGTGGCAGGTTAGTCCTGTTGAGTGCGCTTCTTACCGAGGAATGGTGCATTGCGGAGAAGCAACACCCACACAGCTCGCTTCTGCAGGTGTTGCTTCCCCGCAGTGCACTGGTGCTCGGTAAGAACCACAATCAATGGGGCTAAAACGTCACAATCAACACTTTTAAAAGTACAAATATTGCAGCCTTGTGCTTAGGATTTTCAGAGTGGGATGGCGCACGCAAACGGCTGGTGAATTTAAAAATAAAAACTTTGTGTATGTTGATATGTACATTGCAGTAAAATTTTGAAATTGATCTGGCTAATATGCGTCAGTATATGTTAGGCACAGATGCCCTGACAACTTGCATTAATCATTCGCAACTGAAGAAAGTATATTTGCATATAGCGAGAATATTTATAGATTCCCTCTATTAGGTATACTAGCTGGGCATCTCTATAGGCTTAATTTATGTCAAATGGGTCATTTACTTGCCATACCAATGTAGGCACTGGACCTTCCTGAGGCCACGGTCGATTAATATAGTTAAATTAAAATTCACTTAGCTTAAAAATTGACAAGTGGAAGCTTGGGAACAACCTTCACAAGCTCAGCTGGGTTTTCATTCAACCGTGGTGCAGTAGTAAAAGGGTTAGAGAAATTATTCAATATTCAATTCGAAAATATTCGGCCAAAATCACTATTCGCTTCGAATTCGCTTCCAACTCAAAATTGACTATTTGCGCATGATTAGTAGATATTAGGTATTTCTTTTTATTCAGAATTCGGAGAACTGGGGATATAACAAAATTAAACTCTTGTGAGTGCCAAATTTCAGAGAATTGAGAATAGAACAGAGATAAAGTATGTTTAATGCCAAATTTGTGATAAAAAAAATAAACTAATATACCCTCTGCATTTGTAGCTGCCTTATCTTTGTTAATTTTTGATTACTAAGTAGAGTTGCGAAACTGACATAATCCACGCTCAAACCGTACGAAGCATGCACGAATATCCATCAGCTTCGAATTTGGGGAAGGTACAGCGCAGTGGACCTAGGGTTTTTTGGTAAACTGAGATACAAAAAGGACAGTGGCATCTGCGCTTCCAGAGCAGAATTAGGTAAACTTGAGGCAGGGATGGAGGCTTGCATGATTTGTTCTGCTTCATGCAGTGTAAGCAGTTGTAGGGATGTATTCTATAAGCAGCGCGGTCTTGCTTAGGTGTCTTTTTTTATGCAGAAAACTCACTCTAGGTGTGTTGCTTTCCTGCAGTTTCGACCTAACTTTCTTCCCTCCTTCGTGTTGTTCCTTCTATGCTAACCATTTGTGGCATCACCCTCTAAAGACCTGCAACGCTGCTGAACGGCATGCGCAAAGAGCGCACGCTTTGCTGTGCTTGCTCTGCTCTTTGCTTTCTTCTCTTTTTCTGCTTCAAAAATTTATCAGTTTTATGATGTAACCCCAACTCCGCTGGTCGCCGCCTAGGCCGCCTCCACAGGTGTGAGTTCAACAGAGTTGAGTATAACTTGCCCAGTCTTTATACTATTTACAAGTGTTGCATAGTACTTTTCATGGAATCGAAGTCTGAATTATTCGGATCGGCATTAGACATGCCTAAAATCCGTTTTACTTTAGGATGGAACGCAATGAAAGCTAGAAGGTCGAGCTCCTAGCTTTGGGAGTCGCTCCTGCCGCAAGAGAGTTTGTGCAACCTTGGTGCTTCCTGTGCACTACAAGGTGGTGTTTGGAGTAGTATAGCGTGTATTCCCCAATTTGATGGTATTTACTAGCATGACCTAACATGTGTCCTCTTCTGTTTCATTTTGCAGTTGGAACGACGGAACCATTTTTCACCTTGGTCAAGAAGGTGCCTGCACGGAGCCTCTCGAATTTCTTGTCCATCTTCTCCATTCTGTCATTTATTGTAATACAGACAAGCTTCCACCTTCTCGCATACTTCTTCTGCATTCAGCAACCATGGTAATATTGTTTTCCTGCAACAAAATTTTTTATATTTCCACAATAGTCCCATACATGTTCATCTTGCAAAAATTATGAAGAATGTGCGAGCTGGTTACGACAGTAAAAGAGTGATATTTACCAACTTAGGAACCAGCAATGTTGTTAACATGAAATAAAATTTCACATCCTATAGTTACCGACAGAATGAGAACGGCAGGTCATGTCTTTCGAATGCCCGGCTTCCAGCACATGCCCCATTCCTTCCGCCATGCTTTTGCTGCGCATACCCGCTCGAGGGTATGCGCTCGAGGGTATACCCCAGCATACCCTGCCATTCTTGTCTCGTCAGTGACTATAAGTCCTATCCAAATCTGTTTGTGCAAGCTTTTGTAAGGAAGTATTCTGCTGACTTTTGTCACGGTGTGCAGAACAGAACTGTTATGTTTTTGCTTTTTGAATTTGCAGTATATATTCTACTGTACACAGCATTTCATATGTGCTTTTTTAATCTTTTTTTCAGGTATGAGCCTTTTGTTTTTGACAGGAGCAAAGTGCACATCCCACCCCCAACTCACGTGGCTACTGCAGTGCTCAGCGTCAACTGCATGTCTTACGTTATTGCGGCTGTTGTTTTTTCACCTGGTCCACCCTTCAGGAAGAGCATAATTTCAAACAGTAAGCACCTATTCCAGAATTTCACAATTACTACGGCTCCAGTAAGCAGTAGGAAGGCTTAGTCTTACAATTTAGGGGAAGACATCTGCAGTCACCAGTTTTTCTTTCAGTATCCAATCAAGGATGGTGCAATATATATAGCTTGAAGGAACTTCTGCAGGTCCTAAGTATCTTGTTATTTCTCCTTATCCAGTCGTTACAAAAGTATTGCTCAAGTTCTGTCCCTTTGCTAGCTCATCTTACATCTGTGCACACTGTAAACACCCTGCTATGACCTAAATTTCACGAGTTGAAAGTGTTGCAAGAAAAGGTATTGCACAAATATATTGCTGCATGATAACGAATACACATCATACCCCTCCCAATTTGCAAAATTCTCTGCCTGCAGAATGTTCTCGAAACCCACACATTGCAAAATTTGCAAAATATTGAGCAGACAAACACAAAAAAAAGAAAAGCTTAGGTACTTCATATGAATAGTAGTTTAAGCACGAATTGAACACCTTCTTCGACTATATCAAACCTGGGTTATTCGATATACTCTCTATTTCAAAGAGTCAAAACATCTCCTTGAAAATCTTGTGCGTCTGTATTGAACTTCACCACCCGGGACATTCAATATGTCAAACCCTGCGCCGCACTCCTGGTAAGCAGGCTTTCCTCTCCTGCACATTTTGCTGCCTGTGACCAGAGTCCTTTCTCCTCGGGACGCGGTTTGCACGCCCCGAGGAAAAAGGACTCTGGTCACAGGCAGCAAAATGCACAGGAGATGTAAACAACACTTCACCTCCCCTAAAACAACAACAAAACAATTCTGGCTAGTCAGTCGGTGGACAACGGTTGTGCAATCTAAGGTCTTTAGTGCAACCATACTTTGAACGCCTCGTTTATCTTTACCTTCTTCTTTCGCTGTTTTCACTTTGCCGTTTTCATTTTGACATTATTTTTATTTTCTGATTTTATACATTTTTTTTTGTTGCTTGACTTATCTGTACATAAAAAAAAGAGTTTTTTTCTTTTGTGTCTCTTTCAGTTTTTTTTTAAATTTTCGTGTGCTGTTGTTTGTGCAGTTAAAATCGCTGCCAGGCACGCACACGTGCGCGACCGACGGTGTTAGCAGTTTTTGCCATCTATGCTTTAACACGGTTGTGTTGTATTTAGCGGTTCTTGGTTACTTTACAGTTGAACCTCGATTTAACGAAGTCACCGAGACCCGCTAATTATTTCGTTAAATCGGGAGCTTCGTTAAATCGAGGAAGGGAGACCTCGCGCATAGGCTGCGCGGGGAATCCGAATTTATTGGTTAAATCGGGAAATTCGTAAAATCGGGTTTCGTTAAATTGAGGTTTAAATGTATTTGGTAAGCTCCCGTTTTTCACAATCTTTGGTATCAGCGGAGAAGCACGGAAATTTCTACCAGAGCTTAAGTTAACATACCTTTACATATCGAATCATCAGTATATCGAACAATTTTACGATCCCCTTTGAATTCAATATATCCAGGTTCGACTTAGTGCTATGAGATGAACTCCGCCCGATAAAAAAAAAAAAAAAAAGAACTGTCAACGGTTAATATGCACAATATTAAATTTTTAAAACAATCCACAGCCGCACTTCATCAGTGAGATGAGGGTCAGACTTTATCTTCTCACTCAGATCCAGTCACAAACTAAAAAGAATGTTACGTGCTTTATTATTGAATTGTATGCTTTCAACAGTGCCTTTTCTCTTTGCTAGAGTTATACCTTTTGGTGGTCATTATGGAGTTCCTGATTGTCTCATACGTCACCTTGTATCCAGCAGACTTCATAAGGAGATACATTAATGTAAGTAATAAATCTTACATTTGATGTTATATTCAAAAACAAAAGCGCTTTTGTTGCGCTGACGTCATACTGTTGTACACTTGTCATCTTGATAAAAAGAGAGTGCAGCAGGTTTCTCTTGTGAGAGATCCTGGCACATATTTTGATAGTGCCTTAACATTTAAAAATTATGTTCCTTCCTTTTGTTGTGGGTGGCATGACGAGAATATTAGACGTTGCATCGCGCTTGCCTTTAAATTTTAGAAACCCTTATAGTAGTAGTTTGATTAATAATTTCAACTCTTTAGTAAGTTTGTGACTTGAATTTGTGTCTATGATGTGGAACTCACTGTAAAAAAACACAGATCATGAATATTGAGCACTTTTAAAAAGAAAAGTTGTATTTACTAATATATGTAGATGTATTTTAAATTAAATATATGTTATCTCATCAAGACATACATGTTTCAAATGCCAGGAGCATTGCTTCTTCCTCCGACAACCAAATCTTGTAAGAACTACTTTGCGCAGCGTATGAACAATGTGCAAAACCTGCTTCTTTTATGAGGTGACGAGTCGAAAAAAATATTTTATTTCACTTTTTTTCAAAAGCTCATGTTCATGACTTGGATTTTCTACATAAGGTTGCAAATGGTGTTATTGACTGAGCTCAGCTCCTCTGCAAAGTTAATTTTAATATCAATTTCTGCTCTGACAGACATTTCATCTGTTTTGATATTTGCTTACCATGAAACATTTCGTCACTTTTGCAGTTTCAGTCACTGTACAGAGCGCGACACTGTTAGCGCGAACAAGCGATCGCCGGTTTTTCCAGTTTTACTCTTTAAAACCAAGAGATGTCATCCAAGTTATTATTGCAACGGAAAGAGCTCATTTAGTTCTATAATGTAAGCAATAAAATTCCGTGCTCGCTATTACTATTTAGAAGTAAAATGCGAAAATGCGCCGATGTCGTGTTCGCACTAACAGTGTCGCGATATGTACAACAGTCGTCCCTCCGGATCTCAACATCCGTGTATCGGCCTCTGTGTTCTGCTGCCTGTTCAGCGATTAGCTTGTTACTAACTAATCTCAATTTTTGTTTCTTGAGTGTGGTCACATAGTATATTTCTTTTCTAGCTTATGTGTTCTTGTGGAGGTGCACCAATAAAAAGACCATTGTGGTTGTTTTGGGGCACCTTAAATAAAGATTATTATTATTATTATTATTATTATTGTGGTGCCCACTACCCCATTCCAAATACTATTTTGAACAGTTCTTCATAGCACTCCATTTTATATTACTGAATAACCGTAGCTTGTCAACCTTGAACATTTAGTGGTTAGAATGCGTCCGAATTGAATTTCAAAGCACTCATTTTTTCCACTCATTTCTGTAGTTATAGTTTTATTAAGACGAAAGCCTTATATGTCTCATCGTTCAGTCGACCTTCAAAGTCCTCAGGCGAAAACACGTCAGTGACCAATGAAACGGCGCCAAACGTGTGTCGTCAGAGAGCGCGCTGTCTTCGGGCGTTCGCTATCAGGTTTACATCGGCACTTTGGCTTTTTCCTTCAAGTCGTGTTAGGGATAACATGAGAGCCCCTGTGAATTTTTTTTAGTTTAAGCATAGTATTGACTCCCCATGAGATTTGATCCTTTTTCATTTCAGTTCAAGGAGGCCCCCAAGTTTGAATTCCATGCCTTCCTCTTTGTCTTGTCCTTGCTCAACTTTGTCATTTCATACTTGTGGGAGGTGAGTGGTACCTTCTGCTGCATTAATCTTTGCTCATTTTTATTAAAATATTGTATGCACGATAAACATTTATTGCACTAATTTCACAATGGCTGAAACAAAATGGTGGTGCCTTTCAGTAAACCGAATTAAACTTAGAGAGCAGTACGCTTAATAATAATTTTATCTGATCAATTATTTGCATTTGAAAACGACACTAGTAATTCACAAAAATGTGACAATGTAACACAGGTGGTATTTTTATGTTGTTTTGTGAAATTATATAAGCTACAAAACACCTAGTAAATGGAAACTTCTAATTTTATTTTTACATTTAAGAGGATTCTGAATCAAAAAGTTGGAGTAGTTGAGAAAGCGAATTGCGTGAAAGTGGAAGAAATATGAAGGAATACCTGTACACCTAAATTCTTTGAGTTTAAAAGCAGGGTAAATTATGTAAAAAAACAAAATATGCTGTATAAGTACAGCTTTTTATTTTTAGGTTGCAAGCAATCCAATTTTTTATGCTTTGCAGCTGTGATTCTGTATCGAGTATATATATATGGATTTCTATTAATTATATCGTCTACGACTCTGAAAATATGTGTACTACGTCATCACTGCAACTGATTGTGGAGAAAAGAGTGAGGGCTGACCTGAATAACCAATTCTTGATTGGTGGTTTTCAAGCATAAATGAGGCAAATTTAAAAGCATTAAAACTTTTTAATGCGAAAGCATTAACTGTCCCATGGAGCGAAACCGGCGTTATTGTTGTCTGTTGCATCGAAAATTTCCATTGGCTGAGCAAAATGGCACCTAAATTCCCATTGGCTGTGACGCGTCATGTGGTTCCATAGCAACGGCATCATCGTTGCCAAGGAGCCAGCCGAACTGCTGGCGGTGCAGCGGGAGGGGGGGGGGGTGCAGATATGCACTGGCCTGATGTTAGGCCTATCGTTATGCTTTGAGGTCTAACGTCGCCAACCGGTATGCACAGCTGTTTGACGTGAGGGGGGGAAGCGGGTATGCACCGGCCTGACGTTACGCTTTGAGGTCTAACGTCATCATCCGGTACATGCAGCTAGGGCGATGATGATGATAAGAGGACATGTGATTTCAGCACGCACCGCGCTGAGCTTTGCACTCCCGCTGCTGTCTCACCCAGCGGCGCAGCAGTCACCAGTGAAGAACACTCAGCGGCGTTCAATTAGACATTAATGCTTTCGCATTCACAACCCATAAGAAGTGCTTAGATATCCTCGGAATTTTTTCTTGGTAGTTAAGTTCTCGTAAATCATGTTACAGTAAAAATACCAGCAAGCAATAGCTCGTCAGTGTCCCTTTATGCATGCCGGTAATAATGTGCTCACTAGAGAAGACAATAAATGTTTTCGTCTTGTGCACCCTTTAGAACAGGCCTGCAAGCGTGAAACCATGAAGAGGGTGATAGTTTCGAGAAGCTTTAGGGACATGTTTGAACCCCGGAAACCCTAATCTATCTAAGCAACTTGTGATGCTCCAAATTCATCGATATCAGAAAACATTGAGGCGGTCTGGGTGCCACTGATCAATGTTTTCTCTCGTGGGAATCTCGCCATGCAGGTCTTCTTTGTCCAGCACTTCCTCTTCAACAGAGTGCAGCCGTGGTTGCGCAGCTTAAGAGGCCCAATCCATCTCTATGAGAAGATTGAGAAGGACCTCTCCCACAACTCACAGTGGCCCCCCGTGGGAAATCCCCTCGATTCACCCTGCGGCGTGCCACCGCGTGAGTGCCAATTTCTTGAGACTATACATTTTCCATCATCTCACCAAATGGTTGGCAGTCGTTTGAGAGTATGACATCTCGACAGCAATCTTAAAATATATTTACCATATTTTCTGGTCTATAAGTCGCACCCCCCCCTATAAGCGGGTCTTTTCACAAAAAGTTGGTATACAAGTCGCACTTGTATAGTTGTACGGTATGTGCGGCAAAACTGTATTGATAAACCTGCATATGTGTATTGTGATCAAGGTGCTATATGCACAAATGGGAGCCAGTTTCAACACTTCCATCGACGAACTGAATGAGAAATATAACCCCACGGTTGTATAAGGGGTATTCACACAGGGGAGAAATACCTCCCTTTGCTCCCCGAGACACTCATCACATGGTAACAACGTCACACTTTTGCGCGGTGCCACGCTGACGTAGACATCCCAGGAGTATGGGGGAGCTTTTGCTCAGGCTGCACAAACGCTCCCTGCCTTGGCGTAGGATCTCCTTGCAATTGGCAGTAATTTTGTTCGCGTGTCTGGCAACTTTACAGATTTTGCTCAGTGAGATACCGACGGTGGCATTGGGATAGCCTAACTTGTTGTGGCTCACGCTGTTGTGCGTGTCGTCCTAGGCACCCGAAGGAGTCTTCTACGTTCATCGACGCCGTCCTCAAGCTGCTCCTCATACGACTGGCTTTTGATTCCATGTCCATCATGTTGCATCGACCCATTAAAAAATATCTTTCTTTTAGCAGGAAGCAGTTTGTCGTCTTCTGCATGTAACAGCGCTGCCGCCACAATTGAGTATCGCCATTTCGTCTACGCCTCCATTTGTCTACTCTTCTCAGTGCCATGTTGTCGCGAGTGCGACCGTTAAATATGTCTGGTAACACTGACATCCCCTCGGCTCCTCGCCATTTGTGTGAATGCTCGAATGAGGGAAGGAGTCCCGCTGGTTCTGCCAATCACTGACGCCACGCACATCTCTCCCTGAAAAGCACCCCTGTGTAAATACCTCTTTAAGATGCACCAACAGAAATTTTGTTAAGAAACTGCAACTTATAGGTGGGAAAATACGGTAGGTAGAATTGTTGGCATTTTGTACAGTGGACACCACTTGCTTGAGGGAAATGCTAACCTGGTATGTTTGTCTCGGCTGATGATGCAATTTTTAGATCTTTATAGCCCACTGATATTTTACATCAGCACCTCTCTGGTATTTTAACGCTTGTGATAGTGATAGCTTGGTCGGTCCAGGACAGCTGTGTCTCAGTAATGGGAGTGAAGAAATGAACTTCGTAAAAGTAATAGCTCCTTTTAATATATTCTCTTCCAAAACAACTTTTGCTAAATTGATAGTATCTGCTTCAAAAGTTCTGGGCTGTGATATCTTTTATATATTTGACCTTCATTTTATTTGGATCAGCTGGGACACAATTAGATTTATGTAGCAGATTGCTGAAACCAGCAAAGTTGCCATTCCTTTTGAATGATTGTTTAAACCAGTGCACGGCATTCAACCATTGATGCTTTGCGACCCCCTGGGGACGGGTGGAAGAGACGAGAGCTCCTATGCATGGCAAAAGAGGGGAGGATGCATTTTTGGGGACGAAAAAAACAAAGTATGTGCTCCAGATCTTTTTACAATTGACTAATTTAGGGGTTTCCATGAAGTCCAGTCCTGTGTCTGAGCGATGCATAGCTTCTACACAAAGATTTTTGCATGCATGTCATGAAATACAACATATACTTTGTGCGCCTGTGACATTTTTATTAGATTAAAGGGGCCAGGAAACAAATTTTTGGCCAGGATAAATTATTTTAGATTACGATTTTACTAATAGCATATGGTTTAGTGAACCGAAAAAAAGAAAGTAGAAAATCAAAAGCCTGATTTTCGGTACAAAAATTTGAAAACAGTGGACTATTTTGTACCTCTTTCCCTTCAAAAGCTCTCTGCCTTTTCACTGTGATACATCCGCAGTACCCAAAGCACGTCACCCAGCCCCAACGTATGTCGCACAACACCCAACCTCACTATATTTCCTTCATCCCTAAGCTGACAGTCTGGTTGGGGCTATGCACTTGCTGAACCCATTACATGACCCCCTCCTCATCACCTGATCCCATTCTCTGTGCGTGGGTATGCGCGAGAGAGTGTGATCACATGGCAAGTGATAGAAGTGTGGCTGTCCCAATGAGCACATAGCTTTCACAGCACTGTCAGCTTGCTTAAGGGTGAATGGGGTGAGGAAAATAATGTTTGTCAAAATTTTGAGCGACGGGCTGGGTACACAAACGAGGGTCCGAGCAAGAGGGGAGTTCCTCCTTTTTGTCTTCTCGAGCTGTTTTGTACGCTGTGCGATTTGTGAGTTGAAGAAGGAAAAAGTTGAAAAATCATTTCATGGCCCCTTTAAGGACAGTCTAACTTTCTAATTTTAGTGTCATTACTCCTTTTAGTATATTTACCCTCTTGAGAAAAAAAAAAAAAAGACATCATCCAAAAGTGAGAGCAGGCTTATATCCATGGCAAAAATGTAACATCTGCTTATGATACTTTTTGTTTTTGAAACAATCATGGAGTTAGAAAAAGCAGCCACATGCAAGTACAAATTTGGAGAGTTTGGAATCAAGAAAGTGCATTATAATTGAGCCGATTTGACATTTAAAAGTGTTTGTGAGTTACTGTACTCTAATTATAGTATCTAATTTTATTTGTTCAAATTCGAGGTCCCTTCAAGCAGGACATTACATAAAGGGGGAAAAGAAAACAACAAAACAGCAGTACAATTGCCAGAGTAAAAACATAAAACAATCAATGCTCAACCAAAACAATCAAAGTAAAACACAAGTCAATCAATAACCAATCAAATCACAGAGAACCACTAAAATCATCAACAAGAATCGATAGAACACAAATAAATCATAGATCCCTAAATGATGAGAAATAAGAGCACAAAAACGTTCGCATTAAGTTCGGTGACAATGGGATGGAGGTCATTCCACCAGACTGCAGTTTTGTGGAAAAAGAGAATATAGAAATGAATAGGCGCGGCAGGTACCGTATAACCATAAATTTGTCATGAGTGATGAAAACGAGGCTTAAAGAAAGATGGGTGGGTGAGGAGACTATGACAGAGAGAAAGCATGTAGAAAATGCAGTGAAGGAGGCATATGCAAAAAAGTTGGGGGTTAGTGGCAGATTTAAAAAAAAAAACATTTTGGATAATCTGGTTTTGCCCTACTGTCTTGAACATATCTACGAAGATTAATTGAGGCTTTGTTGGTTTGGTCGTCGAGCAATATGTCAAATAGCTTCTAACAATGGTGGTTCATTTCAGCCTCTCCCGACTACGATCCTGATACAGCCCTGATGAGATTTTCGGCAAGCAACAAGGCTGCAGCACGTAGTCGCTTTGGTGCTGGAGAAACCGATGAAATGAGTCAAGTGGAAATGCCATCGCTATCCTTCTCAACATTCCGCGGCAGCAGAAAGAAATTACCCGAGGGCAGACTCTCTTAGACAAGGATGGCTCACAGATTCTGCTGACCGGAGAAAGGGAGGAAGCATTGTAAATTCTTCAATGAAAAGAATTTTGACAGCATTTATCTATTTACTGCATTTGAGCCGTTATAGTCTAATCACTTCGAGGAAACAGGGTGTTTTTTGTGTGGTCTATGTTGTTTGATATTAGTATCTTAGGAAAATGAGTCAATAAAAGGAATACTTTGATGTTTAAACCTAAATAAAAGTTACTCTAAGCAGGGGTGGATCCAGAACTCCGTTTGGGGGGGGGCGGAAAATTTGTAAGGGTACTATTCTCCCATTCTTTCTCGTGCACCGGGGGTCCACTCATGTCAAATTTCCCTCCGAAAGGGGGGAGGGGGGGGGGGTCGACTTGGTTTGGGGGGGGGGGGGGGGCGGCCGCCCCTGTCGCCCCCCCCCCCTTGGAACCGCCCCTGACGCTAAGAAAGTATACAGAGGCAAGAAGGGGTACTGTTGAATACCTGTTATGTATAGAGATGTAGGGAACTATCAAAATGGTCATTGTAGTTTTTTTTATATTTCTAGCAAGGATAAGTGCTACATATCATGTCACAGTTCTGGTTTTATTGTGATGTTGCTGCTGTTGGTTAGATATGTGATAAGCTGATTTGTATTTAACTGGTGATACTACATAGCAAATGAGTGTGTTGCAAGATTCAGCAAGCACTGCACAACTCATGTGGAGCATATGTGATGCTAGCTAGTGGCATAGCAAGAATTTCTGGGTGGGGTGGGTCATGTTTGAGCAAATCAAGAGTTTGAAACGACAAATGACTCTCCTAGATGCTTTCCCAATCCATCATTTTAGAAATAGCTGGTGCCAGCCGGAAGGAAATGAGGTTTGAGGACGGGATTTTCAAGATGAAACAATGTGCGGATTAGGAAGGAGAGGGAAGAAGTGTCTTCAAACAATGTTGGGGGCAGAAAGAAGCCACAGTAGGCACAAAAGGGACTTTGGAAGAGCGCAATCTGGGTCACTGCTGCTCAATGCAGCCAACAGGATCTTGCTTCCTTGGTCGAGAAAGCTGTTCCTTTCATGCCAATAGACTAGGGAGTATGAAAGGATGTGCCAGAATCTGGGCACATTACTGCAAGGATTCTTTTTTTTTTTTTTTATAATAGGGATCGATATTGTTCTTTATTTGTTAATTTGTGTTGTGCTACAATTAAACATTTTTCATATTTGAAATAAACTATCTAAACTTCGAGGTCAGTGCTAGAATAGACCCTTTTCAATATTCAGTGCCATCTGGTGGCTCAAAAAGCAGTTTAATTTTTGACAAACTAATGGCGGCCATGAAACTACTTCATTGGGCACCACCACTTTTGCCCTTCAGTGGCAGATGGGAATTGGTTGTTCGATAAACTCGTAACTCTTTCTTGATCTCTTTCAGTTGCGATGGTGTGAACCAACATTATTAGATTAGCTTAGTTACGGAACTGCTCATAGACGCTGCTTGCACCAGCAGTACCCCCGTTTCACGCCACGACTCGCCTCCCGTCGTTCAACGCGCCGGGCAGCGGCTATAGTAACTACAGTGCATTCTATCGAGTATGTATGTTTTGAAGCACAGCGTCTAGATGGTGTTCCACCGTACTCTATGGAACACGCAGTTATGAAACGAAAATCTAGATGGTGTTTCAAACAACAGGAGGCGGACTGAAGTGAGTGAGGGGGGTACCCCCTTCCGCAGGAGTTCCACAACTCAGGTAATCTAGTTAAGTTGGTGTGAACATAAGAACTAGGGCCACCATATAAGAACTAACAAGTATGAAGCAGCGACCCATAAGCCCTTTGATTATATTTCCGCCATCAAAAGGCTGTAGCGTCAAACTGGTGCCAAGAGATTGATTAAACCACACTCCGAAATAAATGTTTACGCAGCCACTGTATCTAATTCATTCGTCGTGTTGTTCCGACGTCTCGAACATACAGGCCTCATATATCCTCTACTTGGTAGTATCCTCAACTTCTTCCTTCACCAGCCTCAAGAAGACTGCCATTAGCTTGGCACAGATAACATGATCTCTATGCAGATAACACACACTGAGATGATGATAGTGAGTGAAGTTTCCAGACTGAATTTCAAAAAGGGTCTAGAAAAAATCTCATACAGGTTAAGAATTGTCTGGCATATAATACTAACTATTTTGATGATGATATTTGCTCCCATATTTTGGTTGGGTAAAATTTGATGAAATGATGTCAGATAATTTGATAAAACTTCTGATGAAACTGCATTCAATGAAATGTTCATTCATTCAATGAAATGCCATCCAGTGAAATGTTTTGTACCTGGGGCCCTGTGTTGCTCTTTTTGGACTCCCACGGCGAGTAGGGAGAAGGAAGTGACGTCGACAATGCAGCAAACGCAGATTGGATGTTGATTGGTGAAAGTCGCTGATGACGAATTTCCGCAGAAAAAAAACAAAGAAAAAGTGAGCTTTGTTTTCTTCTGTGGAAATTCGTCATCAGCGACTCTCACCAATCAACATCCAATCTGCGTTTGCTACGTTGTTGACGTCACTTCCTTCTCCCTAGTCGCCGTGGGAGTCCAAAAAGCGCTACATAAGGCCTCTGTTTTCATCACAGACTCTAGTACAATTTCAGCTTTTTATAATTACAGTACTCTGTGGTAGTTGGTCCTGTAGCAGACAAGTGAATGTATTTTATTATAATATGGTGAAAGTGTTCGATCATGTTGGTAGGCAGCAGACATTTCATTGACCACCATTTCAAATTGAATATGTTAACATTTAATTGAACACTGCTTCATCAAACAATGTTTTATCGAATACAGCTTGACTAAATTTTGGAGCATTACAGTGCTTTTTTGAATCTTTACTACTTTGCAACACTTAAAGAACATACCAAAAGTAGTGCCTTCCGATATTATTTTAACGCTGCTATTGAATCATCTGAATATTTACCTCCTACACTTGTCATTTTTTACAATAGTGGTGACATTTGAATTCTAACAATTCTTGGAGTGAAGTGTGAGTTTTAGTTCTGTGTTCCAGATAGAAAAAAAAAAAAAATGGTCGGGATGCATACTGCATATCTCTGGTCATGGAAAGGATTTGGACAGCACCATATGTAAATTAACAATGCAAAAACTAATTATTGCAAGAAAAAACCTTTGTGGCATTATGTTTAATTGAAAGTAATGTGCCAGACCTGTACATATTCAAACTTTATTCTAACAAAAGCTGCACAAACAGCCTGCCAACAGGCCACAATAGAGTTACTACAATAAACACTAGAGGTTCAGGTGGCGCTAGTGTGCTGTTGCATTTTGAAGCAGACAGCAAACAGTCTAAATTTGACTTCCGGTAATGCATTCCTATGGGAAAACGCAAGTGCGTTTTCTCTTCGTGCTCGATTATAAGAGCAAATTTTGCTTAGTGCTGTGACAGAATAAAACGTTTGGAACGTTATACAATCGGATGTACAAAAATATGTGTCGGAGCGTTTTTCTTTAGAATTCATGGCGTTGAACACTGCATTAAAATAGCCCAATACACATATATAATATGTGTTGATGTTGCAGACTGCTACTATAGGGCAGGTATTTACGCATATAGTCAATGCTACGAAGCACACAGAGTGTACCAGCTTGACAAAACACCAAAAGGATGCTAATATATGCCAGACCAAACAATCAAAACAGACAACAAGAATGAAGCATGAAGTTATGGAACGAAGAACATGGATTAGTAACAAACTGTGCACTATTAATCAAACTATGTTTCCGTCATCTCACTGCTATTACAGCTTGAATAAACCCTATGCACTTTTTAATTGTTCTTTTGGAGCACAGCTCTGCACCTGTTTGTGGGTTGAGCGGCATCGGCGTAACTGTACGTTGCCTTATGCGACGTGTGACGTCACACGTGACGTCACGAGGGTAATCCCTGGGAGGGTTACTTTCACGAGGGTAACCGTCATGGGGTTACCCTCACGAAAGTAACCCTCACAAAGGTTCCCCTTATAAGGGAAACCCTCACAGGAGGTTCCATGTGAGGGTTACCCTTGTGAGGGTAACCCCCGTGAGGGTCAGAAGAGTAACGTCAAAACGTTACCCTCGTGATGCCATGAGTGACGTCATTATGGAAAAGATGTGACTTGACATCATGTGACGTCATACGCATCTAACATTGCCAATATTCTCGCTAAATTTAGTGGGGAAGGAGGAGGCACATACCTTTCCCTCCGTACCCTCCCCTCCTCCTCCTCAAGAGCTGTGCTCCAATTCGGCGTTACAGAGAATTGTAAACGTCTTTCATGTTTTAGAGTGCAGCTCTTAAGGCCCGTTCACACTCTTGCGACCGAGTACGACTGAGAGAGACGAGATCTCTTAAAACTTCTTAAATTTTTTTAGAACGAGGGAACACACTGGCATTGTGGCGCCATCTATGCGGTGACCCTGGAACTGCATTTCACAAGAGCGAAGGTTTTGCGGGATTTCCGAGGTCAAATGTGCGTAATACCCATAGAAGGGCTCGTTTATAACATTGACAAAAGTGTTTCGAGCCAAGAAAGAAAGGATAATGCGCGAGAAAAATAAAAAAATATGCCGGACCGCCGAGTTTACACTACTACCCAATAGATGGCGCCAGTGTGTCCTCTGGTTTAAGAAGTTTTAAGGAACCCAGGTTTAAGAGGTCGCAAGAGTGTGAACGGGCCTTTAGGCGCCCATTTCCGGATTGAGCGGCGTCGCCATCGCTGTCGGCGTAATTGTGCGTTGCATGATGAAACGTTTCCCATAATGACGTCACGTGTGACGTCACGATCGGGTCACGAGCATCATGAAGAGGAGGAGGGGAGGAGGAGAAGGGAAGAGGAGAGGAGGGGGAGGAGGAGGGAAGGAAGAGGAAGGGAGGAGGAGGGAAGAGGGGAGGGGGAGGGAGGAGAAAAGGAAGAGGAAGGGAGGAGGAGGAGGGGAGATGTCAGTTACCAGTTGTGCAGTCAAGTGATATCACCATTCATAAATCACAGAGGTACATATGGAAACGTGGCGTGCTCGTTATCCAAGTGGCCATCTACATGGGCACGGGTCTGTGCTGTACCCATAGATCTCTGTGGCACGTCAGACGAAGTTAGTAAATTATGTGCCGCCGGGGTTGAGAATGGCTTGCTCGTGGTATCTCTGTATCTCTTGCCTGTGGCACTCGCCAAATATTTCGTGCAAGACAAAGAACTTCATATCAGTCATGCAGGAAAACATCCCATTGGCCCGAGGGACGTGCACTCGCTGTTCTGCTGTGCCATCTCAGGGGAGCACGCTCAAGACTAATGCTGAGGAAATCAAAAACGCTGAGCAGTCTTCGACAGAGCCGCGAGCAAGTAGGATGACAGCAAGAGTATCGCGTGCTTCGTCGAAATGTTAACTCTAACACTGTCTCGTTTTCCCGCCTTGCTCCTGCTTTGCCGGTGCCTGTTTCCAGCCACCGGCAAAACTTAGAGTGTAGCTTCCAGATGTGAGAACTATATTTCCTTTCTCCGGACAAGCGGTGAGCGAGAATACCACAATATATAAATATATATAATCTTTCTCAGATTGTTTAGCACGGTGTATCGCAAAATCGAAATACCTCAAGAGGAGAAGGAGCATGGGAGGAGGAGGGAGAAAGTATGGATGACGAGGGGCATACCTCCCCTCCTCCTCCTCAAGAGCTGCACTCTGATTCGGCGTTATAAGGAGTTGTAAACTTCTTTTATTTTTAGAGTGCAGCTCTTAGGCGCCCGTTTCCGACTTGAGCGGCATCGGCGTTGGCGTTGCCGTAAGGTCACGTGACCCCCAGGCCACGTGACCCCCCCCACCGAGGTCACGTGACCTCCCACCGAGGTCGCGCGACCCCCAGGTCACGTGACCTCCCCCCCCCCCCCCCCCCCCCGAGGTCACATGACCCCCCCAGGTCATGTGACCCCCCCTCCCGAGGTCACGTGACCCCCCCCCCCCCCCCCCGAGATCACGTGACCCCCCCCTTCCCGTACCGTCCCCTCCTCCTCAAGAGCTCCACTCTAATTCGGCGTTACAGGGAGTTGTAAACGGCTTTCATTTTATTTTGCTTGAATTGATAGCTAGTATTGACATATCACGCTGTACGACATACTTACCTATAGTAAAGAAACCACTGATTTCTATTATTCTCTTGAAAGAGAAAAATTTGATGTACGTTTTTCCATAGTAATACGCAGGAAGACTGGAAAAGTAGACTGTTTGCTGTCTGCTTCACCTAGGGAATACCAGTCTGCAGTGGTGCAAGTGTGCCCTTATGATTTAAAGGTAATTTATTCGTGTTGCAGAGAGAAATAGTAAAAATATTAGGCACGTGTAGTAAAAATATTAAGCACGTGTGAAAAGGGCACGGGATTTTGAATTCGAAGCAAGTTTAAAGCAAATAACGGTTTTGGCCGAATATTTTTGAATCGGATATTGAATAGTTTCTTCAGGCATTTCACTATACTGCTGCACCATGCTTACGAAAACCAAGCTGAATTCATGAGGATTGTTCCCAAGCTTCGTTTTTTTCATTTCTAAGCGCAGTTCATTATAATCTCACTAGATTTATCGAATGTCGCCTCAAAAAGTTCAATCCCTACATTGGAATGACAAGTAAACGGCGGATCTGGCATAAAATTAAACTTTTAGAGTCCGTTGCAACCAAGAAGGTAGGGCGAGGGAAAGAAAGGCTGGAGAGGAGGAAGCAGACAAAATGCTAAAGAGAGAAGAACTAAGGTTTCCCCTCTCTAGCATTCCGTCTGCTTCCTCCTCCCCAGCCTTCCTTTCCCTCGCCCTACCTTGAGTTGCAACGAACTATGGATGCCCCGCTATACCTAATAAAAGGGATTTATAAATCTTCTTGCTATATGCATATAACCTTTCTTCAATCTCAAACTTGAAAAACTCAAAATACGAATGAAAAAAAAAGGAAAACACGAAATATGGTAAGTTTCTGTTTCTTTTTAAATACACTTGGTGTGCAAGTGTACCATCCTGCTTTGAAAAGTGTGCTTTTTTCCTAAGCACGCAACTGCAATATTCAAGTTGCATTCGCGAAATGTAGAGTTTGCATTGAAGTCTGATGAGGGAAAGGAAGGAGGAAACAGACGAAATGCCGGAGAAAGGAGGATTTTCCCCCTCTCCTCCCCAGCGTTCCGTCTGCTTCTTCCTCCCCAGCCTTCCTTTCCCTCGTCCTACCTTCTTGAACTGTAACTTACTACAGCACGCCGCACCCTGCCATGACCATTGCGATTAGGGATGTCGCAAACTTTTGTCGAACCTCAAGGTTCGACTGGTTCGTCAAACCTTCGACCTTTCACTAAAGTTCGAAATAGTTCTACTTTTTTAGTGTTGCCAGACTGTAATAAGAAACTTTTCAAATTTTAGAAATGTTGTTTTGTGAAACGTTTTTTTCTTGATAATTTTTACTTAGTACAATACTAAATATGTGAACTCTTGTTAATAGAATTTTTATCTTATATTACGTAATATATCTGAAGACTGCTTTTTATGAAGCCCAGAAAGTCGAGTTGGTTGAGCTTTCATTCACCTAACAACATTGCACAATCGTGCTGCACGTTGTTTCAGTTGGTCGTGATTTTAGCGAGTTTCGGGTGGCTTCAGGTTTCAGCGGTTTCAGGTTCACCTGGGTGGCGCTCAGTTGGACAAATGCTCAAACGACGTTTTAGCTAACGCCGAATTTTCATCGAAAGACACTTTAGTGAATGGTCGACCGTCGCGAAGCGGCGTTTACGGGTGCGTTAAGTGGGTTAACATTTGTGTAATGAGCCGCCGCAGACTGCCGCCGCCAAGCGGCGTAAGCGCAGCGGGAGGGGCGGGGGGGTTAACACGTGCCTCTGTTATTAAGTCAAAAGCCTTATATGTCTCATTGTTCAGTCGATCTTCAAAGTCTTTAAGCGAAAACACGTCGGCGGCATGAAAAGTATGAAAACACGTCGGCGACACGAAAGGTTAAAATTAAACAACACCAAAAGTGCGTCGTCAGGGATCGCGCTGTCTTCGGAGGTTTGCTATCACCGGGACCACAGCAGACGCCACGATCCAAGTGAGCCAATTAAACGGCGCCATAGTGCGTCGTCAGAGCGCGCTGTCTTCGGAAGTTCGCTATCACGTTAACATTGGCGCTTGGGCTTCCGCCTTCAAGTCGTCTTAGGGATAACCAGAGCCATATATGAGAGTTTGGCCATTCATTGGGGAGTATAGGACACAAATGAGGAGGCGCCATTGGCCAAAAGCGTGCTGGGCGTGCTCCAGGGCATCTTCATAAATTCGTATGTGACCAACCAGAAGCCGGAAATAATAACTTGGCGGTGGTCGCGAGAAACGAAATTAATAAGCGCGTCGGAGTAACTCTCGGTGACTGAAAATATGGTGCACTGATGGTTCAATCACGGTCATCCAAAATCATGGTGGAAGAGCACGGCTGGCGGAACGATCGACGTAACCCGTATGCCAGGTGCTGAGGGCAGGGAATCTGGCATCCAAGCGGTCATGCTCTGTCCAAGCAAAACAGAGTTCGAGCGGCACATTTGTTTCTTACATCTTTCTGCATGATCATAATCGAAACATCACCTGCACCTTATTTTCAACAATGAAGGGTTACTACTGTTAACTCTTACGCGCTTATTAAAACCATATACCTATGATTAAAACTGTTTTTCGCCACCACCGCTAGGGGATTCTTTTCGGCTTCTGGTTGGTCTAGTGCACTACATAGCTCCTTTGGAGCAGAGTAGCTTAGGGAGCCTTCATACACAGGCGCCTTGTCTGTCTTAGGGTGGTGCATCTCGGCCATCTCTGTCCCCAGAATGCATGCGCTTCAGTCTCATTCGGAGCGAGCGCTTAGCTCTGCCCGGTGCTTTGGCGCCATTTTAAGGCCCATTTGGCAAGCGCAGGCAGTTTTCAATACAACAATGGGTGTCTTCACCCTGTGACAGATGCACATTGAGGCTCCCTAGAGTAGCGCAATCTACTGGGTGATTCAAGGGGCGGCCAGGCTCTTTAAATCGACCGCAAAATTCGGTTTCTTAACCTATCGCGCTACGACTTTGTGCAGCGTTGCACAGATGGTGCATTTTTTTTTTGTAAAATTTGCAAAGAGCGAACTTACCTGAGGAAAAAGTAAAGAAAGAAAAAGGCTTAGCTCCTATGGAAACGCAGCGACGCCACCGGTCTTCAAACAACACGGCGCCGTTTCGCACGGGAGACAAGAGATGGCGCAAGCGGTCGCGACGCCAACTGCCGCCAACGAACGAGCATACGACGCCAAGAGCCAGCGTCTTTAGCAGACAAGGAACTGCAGTTCCTTGTTGTTACCGCGACTGTCGCCGCCTGTGGAACGCGCGCCGCTTTTGAGTCGAAAAGATTGTCTGCTAAAGACGCCGGCTCTCGGCGCCGTATGCTCGTTCGTTGGCGGCGTTCGTTGCGCCATCTCTTGTCTCCCGTGCGAAACGGCGCCGTGTTGTTTGAAGACCGGTGGCGTCGCTGCGTTTCCATAGGAGCTGAGCCTTTTTCTTTCTTTAGTTTTTCCTCAGGTAAGTTCGCTCTTTGCAAATTTTACAAAACAAAATGCATCATCTGTGGGCAACGCTGCACAAAATCGTAGCGCGATAGGTTAAGAAACCGAATTTTGCGGTCCATTTAAAGAGCCTGGCCGTCCCTTGAATCACCCTGTAGAATGCCATCTCTCGGCGATTAGCGGCGAACGCCCGGAGCTTCCAACTCTGGTGAGAAAATGGGAATGTGAGAAAATCATTGTTTCTTCAATATTGGAGGGATGTATGGAACGACAATAGTTTTTGCTATAATAAAGGAACATTTTAGAATAATTTGCGTTAAGTTGTGTGTAATGTGTGGATGTCATTTTTTATTTTTTATTGCCTGGGCGGCATTGTGCTTTCCCAACCCAGAAAGTTCATCTCCGCTTCGTACACAAATCGCGTCTGCTTCAAACGCTACTCCCTTGGAAATTGCCTTCTCAAAATTTTCATACGCATCCGATATTATAAAAACTTTGATGAAGTGTTTAGTGCTTTACCAACTTCACGACAGACTATAGTTTCGAAAAGTGTGAACTTGGCGTTTATTTTTTAATCAGCCATGTTGCGTCGATCTTTACATGTTCTCCCATAGGGCGGGCCGCCTCCTGTAACCCCGAGTACCACGTGATTCGCACCGAGCTGCTCTGTCGGCCATTGTGCCAGCAAAACACGCGGATCAAAGGATTGCGTTACTGAAGGAGCAATATACCCCGTGTCCCAAATAGCGGCCAGGCTCTTTAAAATCGACCGCAAAAATCGGTTTCTTAACCTATCGCGTTACGATTTTGTACAGCGTTGGCCACGGCATTTTTTCTGTAAATTCGCAAAGAGCGAACTTACCTGAGGAAAATGTAGAAAAAGAAAAAGGCTTAACTCCTATGAATTGGAAATGCTGCGAAGCCACCGGTCTTCAAACCGGGAGGCACTCACTTGATCGAATGACATTTTAGCGAACGCCCACGTTTCACCGAATGACACTTTAGCGAATAGTTTTCGGGTGGGCCAAATGGGCCCACATTTTTGTAATGAGCCAACAAAGACTGTCGCCGCGAAGCGGCGTAAGCGCAGCGCGGCGGATGGGTTAACGCGCACCCCCGTTATTCGCTAAAACGTCAATTCGCTCAAATGTCACTGTTCGCTAAAATGTCATTCGCTCATGTGATATGGACCCGATGGGCGGTGCCCACGGCTTGAAGACTTTAATTAAGCCTTTTTCTGGCCGCTATTTGGCCTTTTTCTGGCCGCTATTTGGGGCACGCGGTAGTGATCTAGGTTGGTCAAGAGAGCATGTCAAGCCCTCTTTCTGAGTCTGACGCACGCCCTGGCTAACATAAGAGACTCTGTGAATCTGCATATCGGGTTTGACATTTGCTACCGCTAAAACGACGCAAAAGAAGAACCCCTTAGATGCCGAATGGCAAATGTTTGTCGTGAATGTCCCTCTTTCCTTATCGTAAAATAGCGGAAAAGGTTTGCGTTAAATAAAATGACATTTTTCTTGCACATTTTTGAACTCGTGCTCTAGTTGGTTTTGGTTTCGGTTTATTATTATATATATATATTTTTTTAAAGTTACATGGTAAAAATATTTTTCATTATAGATGCCAAAATATTGGGGGGAAAATATATATAAATTTTAAAATTTATCGGTGGACACTATGGACACGGCGGAACGCGGCGCGGACACAAAAATCAGCCGGCCACGCTCCACGGCGCGACGCGCGTGCCCGTTCGTTTGTTCTATTTTGGTCGGGATATTCTACCCGATTCCGCACATATTCGTTAAACGAACCGCAGAGTTTAATGAACGACGTTTCCGAATTTATTATTGATACAGAAGATGGAGATACGCGTATTCATGCTGCAGCTTACGAAGGCTCCATTGAGCAGATTCGAGAGCTTATTAAATATTGCCCTTCTGAGATCAACCGGCGAGTACGGCCGTTTGGTGCATCGCCTCTCAGACTGGCCGTTACGCGTGAGTATCAAACCATCTCTCGGTGCATCACAGACAGATCCTCCCAACGAGAGGCACCCACTCGATCGCATGACATTTTAGCGAATGCCGACGTTTCACCTAATGAGACTTTAGCGAATAGTCGGCCGCCGCGAAGCAGCGCAAGCGCAGCGCGGGTTGGGGGAGGGGGGGAAGTGGGGGGGGGGGGGGGGGTTAACCAAACACGCGCCTTCATTATTCGCTAAAACGTCATTCGCTCATGTGACGGTCGCCGGCACAGGCCACCCAGTCTTCCAACATGCTAGCAAAATCTACCAGCTTGCCTTCATCCAGAGTCTTCACTATTCCCCTAACACTTTAGAACCTCGTACACCTTTGTCTTTCGACCGATTGATCTGGATCGAAAGCTCTGCGGCTAATGACAGCACACATAACGTTCGAAATTCGCCGTGATGTGGCCCACTAACCTGTTGACGTCTCTTTGCTGAAGGGGGTCACAGCGCCTGTGTCCATTACCTCTTGAGGCACAATGCCACCGTGGATCTACCTGACATCAAGGCGCAGACTCCGCTGCTGATAGCCATCCAGAAGAAGTACACCGACTGTGCCAGTGCCCTCATTAAGGCAGGGGCAAACCCCAACGGAGACCCTGGCAACAGGAGCACACCCCTGTACATCGCTGCACAGATTGGCTACGTTGAAGGCGTTAAGGTAATTCGTCAACACCTATGGGGGTATTCACCCTGTGGCAATCAGTTTGCCAAAGAATGTTTCATTGACAGATTATTATATTGACAGATTATATTGATTATGTGACGTTTCATTCTTCCCACGTTTGTTTCGTTGAATACAATTTGCTGTTTTCGCAACACTTTTATGTCTTGCCTGGTTTACGGGGAGGAGAGAGAAAAGAGGGTGCTTGTGGCTTAGGTAAACATGCCTCAGTGAATTATGGGCATCCATTTAGTGGTTTCCAAATTTAATTATGCACATAGAAAAAAAAAAAAATGTTGACAGAATGTTGCAAGAGCATCTGTTCGTGAACTTCCCATGAAATGCCACGGTGTTGATACAAGTGTCCATGGAATGTCCACAAAACATGCTTCCACGAAACGTGTTTTAACAAAACGATACGGACCCATATTCACCGGACGCCATGTTTGAGCATTTTGTTCATAGCACATACGTAGAACGAGCTCACTGTTATGGACTCTTGATGGTATGGAATGCATGGAAGTGCTGTGGAAGCTCGCCATTATCTCACAATCAGCAGTGAATACTCCCAAGTTGCAGTAATGGTGCACTGTCCACACCAACGACTCTTAGTTATGGCAAATGAAAGTTGTGTTGCATTTTTTTGCTCTTATTTCCTGTACGGTATTTGCAGGCAGTAAGTGTTCACATATAATTCCTTCCACACCACTCTAATCGTAGTGCTCTAGGGGATGATAGGTGCATAGGTCAGCCTCTTCCCCCTCCCAAAGTCTCACCCCACTGAAATCCAACAAAAAGATGGCAGATTAACGTCACATGAAAGCACCCTATTATAGGCTTTTTCTAAGCATGAAGTAGTTTAAAACGTTTCTCTCATGCAAGACAAAACTCGTGATCTTTTAAGAGGAATAGGACTGGCAGGCACCAGCAGCAAAAGTATCCACTAAGGTTAAAAAAAAAAAAAAAGAAGACAATTGACCTTTTTCATAGTTTGGCCACGATCGTGGCGCGCCCTCGCGGGAATCGCTCGGAACACTTTTGGGGGCTCCGGGACCGTCTCTCTGTCGTCTGCGCCAGGCCTGGCGTGTCTCCCGGTTCATGTCTTTGCGTGTGTTCTCTGGTGGCGTTGTTCCGTCTTTCACCATTCTGAACGTGTATTTCTGTCCTCGTTTCGCGTGCATATTTTCTTCAAAATTGCTGAGGACGACCTGGGGCCCTAATCTGAACACTTGGCGAAAAAGTCGGCGAGAAATACGGCAGATGTGATTGGCAGGTGCCAAAGTCAAGTGCGACATCGGCCAATCGCAGCCGCCAATTTTCTCGCCGACTTTTTCGCCAAGTGTCCAGATTAGGGCCCCTGGAGGATTAACAAAAGTCACTGTTTATGATACAGAGGATCTCGTTCGTTTTTATACCTTCAAGGATGGACAGACCGCCGACGTCGCATCGGTTCACCATCGACTCGGAGTCACTTAATCGTCACTTCGGTGTCGCGTCTTTTCAAGCAACTAAAGAAGGAGTCGGCTTTCAAGGCAGAGTCGCAGAGTGTTATGTGAGGAAAGTAATGGTGACCAGTTTCGATACCGACTCAACCATTCCCCTTTTGCGGAGCTTGTGAGCTCCATTTATGAGGCCAGGCCACTACAAACAGCTGATTTTGCTCTCCTTGATCGCTTAATTAAGTTATTGAAGCTTATTGCGTCCGTCACTTCGCCGTCCCGTGTACCGTGCCGTGTGGCGCGGAATATCGCCGTATTCGGGAATGTCTAAACAAACTCGGACGGTGTGAAATCCGGGCGGTCTTGATATTGCTAAGGCTTACCTGCACCGTCAAAAAGTAAGGAACGGTATGTTAGAAACACTCTCTCTTCGAATTCGGCACGTTTACGAAGCTTCGACAAACTGGGTCTAGCAAACGGGAGTTTACGGTTGGTTGCCAAGGCATTCAATCGTGGCTCTGTCTCCGTAAGGCTTAAATTCATTTCGCACGCTTTAAATGCTGTGCAAGTGCTTCCTTGATGTTTTATCCCTTCATGTATTCGTATCTATTCATCAACACACTTGTTTTCAGTTATTAAACCTGAGACTGGGGTAGCAAAATGAAAACGCAAAGGAAGAACAGGCAACGTCTCAAGAGACGTTGCCTGTTCTTTTTCTGCCTCCTTTTACGTTTTCGTTTTCCTAACCAGTTTCAGGTTTTCCATCATGTTCACATTTACTGTATTTTAGTTAAAAGCAGAATGTCCCGCCATCACACTGATGACCCAGCCACCCAACACGGAAGATTCGCGTCCTAGGCTTTTGAAAGCAGGGCAAAAAGGGCGGGGTGTTTGACATCGGGTGCTTTCGTGCACCACCCGCAAAAGGCTGCTGAAACTCTATACAATCTTGCGTTTGAACCATTTTTGCTGTTATTTGTGCAACCTATAGCTGCATGGTGGTGAGGCATGACGACTATGAAGCCTAGCCGCGAGAAAAGCGGAGGAGTCGAGCCTAACTAAGCACTGTCCGAGCGACCGAGCGGACGAGAGAGCCTCCAAAAATGGCGCCTTTCCCTTTCCTCCCCTCTCCCAGAGTCGGCGCATGCGCCTAGCGATCTCTGAAAAAGGTCAATTACGAGTTAAAAAAAGTGAAAGCCGTTTACAACTCCCTGTAGCGCCGAATTGGAGCGCAGCTCTTGAGGAGGAGGAGGGAAGGGTAATTAGGGGAGGGTATACCCCTCCTCCTCCTCCTCCCCTCATTCTTCAATCTCCTCCAGGGGGGGGGGGGGGGGTCACGTGACCTCGGGAAGGGGAGGGGGGGTCACGTGACCCCTCAGGTCACGTGACCTCGGGGGAGGAGGGTCACGTGACCCCCTCCTCCCCCAGGTCACGTGACCCCGGGGGGGGGGGGGGGGCTCGCACGGTGCATTATGGTATATTTCCCATAATGCACCGCGCGGTTACGGCGACGCCGACGGCGACGCTGCTCAAGCCGGAAACTGGCGCCTAAGAGCTATGCTCTAAAACATTTTTTGAGGATATTATACGGGACTAATGCAACATAACATTTACATATCGAAGTAGTTTGGCACAACCCCCTCACCCTACACTTATATTGCCACTCGGTGGTCACAGCTAACATTGACCAGGGCAGTTTAGGCCTGTAAATGTGGTATGCTTCCATGGCAGGAACTCAGCAAACTTGCTTCCTTCTGCAGCTTCTTCTAGCAGCTGGAGCAGACACAGAGGTGGAGCACAGACTGCTGGGCTGCGCCCCTGGGCTGCCACTGCACATCAGTGCCATCTATCACCACTTCCAGTGCTACAGCACCCTGCTGCTCAATGGGGCAGAGCCAGACTTGCGCCACATCTGCCCTTCGGTGCCCACAGGGGTGTATGCAAAGGTCTTAAAGGCTTCTACCAATTGTTGCAGAATCATTAAAGGGACACTGACGCCCCCCAAATGTTTTCTTTTGTTTTGTTAGGCAATTTATTATGGTGTCAGAAGACCACCTAATCAATATTTGGCTACAGCGTCACATATCTTTTTAATACAGTAAAAAAACGCAACCGCTTGAAGCCGAACCCAGACTGGGCAGGAAGAAGAAATATAGGGGAGGAAAGTGTTGCGGCGAGTCACGTAACTGTGCAAGTTTTTTTCTTCTTCAAGTGACATATTTGCAGCTTTTTAGAAGCCACGAAAAATAGACATCATATTTTGTTTCATTTTTAATATTGTGTGTTTGCCTTCGATGAGCCACAACTCTAATTGTCTTTGGTGGTCTTGTCTAAACCATAGAAAACGGCACATGACCACGGAGAAGAGAGTGAGCGCGACTCAAACCAACCAGTTCTCGATCGGCGGTTTTTGGGCGGAAAGGAAACAAATTTCAAGCCGTAAATTGTGTTCTGGGTAGTTGCGCTCTCGAATGTCATGTAAAATTAAAAACCTTGGCGAGCATAAATACCCTGTCAGTGTCCCTTTAAGGAAAGCAGGATAAGTCCCTCCCACAAAGTTCTTTGTTTCCCATGACTGGCGACTGCCTCCTCTCCAGCATTTGCTCTGCTAAAGTGGAAAGAGTGGAGGGCTTTGTAGGAAGAGCTTGGCGAGAGAGAAAACATTTTTTTGCACCGTAACTACTGGAGACTATGAAGTGTAGGTCACTTGCGTCTTTCTTGTAGGGGGTGCATCGGATGGTGCACAGAGGACACTACCATTTGCCTTTTGGTAATCAAAGCTGACTTTTATTTTGTAATTAAATTGTAGTGCTCATGTTGTGTATGGTCAGTCTCATGCAGAGCGTCAAACTGAAATTTTTATCGGCTTGGGTTTGGGTTCATAACTTTCGGTTCAGTTCCGAGGAGCAAAAATAACGGTTCAAACTGCTGAATTGAGAATACATTTCCTGCTTCGTTTTGCAATAGGCGCTATTTCCGCCGTAAAACTAGAGTTTTTTTTGTCATTCATCCACTTTTATTTTCAGGTACCAAAAATAAGAAATTGCATCGATTTCGACGCAACAGTAAAATAAAATCGAGATTAACATGCAAAACGTCGTATTTATACGACTCAGCATCTATTTGTTTGCCTCAGTCACATATATTTTACCTGAATCTAAAGGTGGTCACGAAGTGAGGTAGGTTGCCTAAAATACTTGTGATTGGTTCAACTTTGCGTCGCAGTTTTAAAGATTAAATCCTAGTTGTGCTCGATATAATGTTGCATAAAATCATGAAATGGGCACTTTGTCGCCATATATATATAATGAAGTATAGTTTCAAAATATGTTTCACAATATATATGACGACGATGCAACTGAGCTAAAAGTAATAATATTTTCAAAATCTCACGAAAGTTTTAGGACAAGCTCTTGCAGTCTATGTTTTATAGAAACATTGAGCGGCAATCAGTACGCTTGTTTTCCTCCAATATTGTTTACACTCAGCACCGTGACGCAGGGGAAGAATCATGCAAAAAGGAGTGATCGAGATTGTTCACTCTAATCTATACACACCTTCCTACTCAGATTGAATCTGGCCTAAACTAGCGCATACCCAAGTAAACATTTTCTTATAAGGGATAAACTGGCATAGCCTAGCTGTTGAGGTTTGTTCTTGACAAGATGCTGGTCAATTCAATTTGCAAACAAGCATCACCCTTGCTGACTGATTTTTTGTTAAACACAATAAACAGAACTAAGTAGTATTTTGACATGGCAGCTACTTAACTGGTCACTTTCTGATGGTCTCCGTGTGCAATCGTTATAGTTCCACCACACGCCCCTGTGCACTTCGTTTCTGTCCAGCCCACAGGCACATAAAATATATATTTATAACATAAAAGAGGCAATAATATACTCTATATGTTTGAGGAGCTAAAAAACTATCTGTCAGGAATGTATAGTTATTTAAATCAGCCTCAAAATCAGAATTTTGTTTATGGCTATCCCAAATTACATATACAAGTGCCTATCGAGAATAAAAACGCCGGAAAAAATTTGCAAAGAATCTCAGATAATTTGGTGAGCATTTACTTATGATGTTTATCTTTAACGCCTTGCATACTAATGGCGAGTGTCACTCGAGCCACCCCTTACGGACCATAAAGCCCGACCACAAGTGTGACTCGCATTTTGGTTTCGCCGCTTGCTTAGCGCGCTTTCTGGCAGATGGCAAAACCACCCTTGTTGCTTCATTTACCTTGGATAGTTTGCTCGTTTGTTTTGCTGCTTGACAAAGAGAAAACACTAAATTAAAAAAAAAAAGGAAAGTCACTTGTGAGTGTTTATGCTAAAACACGGCTTCGGTGCGGATGTCCGCTGTAGCCGACAAAGAGATACAAAACCTTCTTTTTGAAACGGATTAATGTTCAGGCATATGCGACAACGAATTCTTCAGCCTTTTTGACCTTTAGAAATCGGACAATAGTTTGATGGGCAGTTACAGCGGTGTTAAAAACAATGTGAATCCCGCAAGAATTTTATTAACCTCGGCGTCTGCACGTCAGTGGGACTCTGACCAGAAGTCTTGATTTAGAGCAAGATATGACACCTAGAAGTCGAGGAAATTATTTTCTTATTTTAATGGAAATTGCTTGTTTAAAATAAAATTATGCTGTACATTTCTTGAAAAAAAAAATGAGTAGGCAAGGGGTTAAATTAAATATACTTTATTATCGTCAATTTAACTGTATGAAGTTCACATAACCGCTTGAGACTGACACAAGAGGACGATACTCGAAAATATGTTGGCTGTTGAGCCGATCAGCGGAAAGACGCTTTTTGTTCGCTGTTTGGCAGCGTGAAACACCGGGTCGCAAAGTATGACAAAAAGGACTTTGTGTTCACAAGGCAAATACACAAAATGTGCAGAAAGAGAAAATATAAATGGTATTCTTCAAAAGAATCCAATACACAATGCCTTATTGCAAAAACAAACAAACATGGAGTGGTATTGATATTCCTAATTACAGATAAATAGCGCGAAGGAGAGACAAAGATTCTGATAATCCTAACATCAATCACATTTGGACATCAGCTTGCATGAACTCAAAACTTTGTGAAGTACCGCCTGGGGAAGCTAATGTTATGTTCAGTTTTACCTACACTCGTTTTGGTCCCTCACTTTACAACTCGGTGCTTTATAAGTCATGCGCTCCAACATTTTATTAGGCTGCCGTATATCATCGCGAGCCAGTGTTGTGTATACTGCTCAACTTTACAATGCGTACATCTGCTTTCGCTAGTGTTGCGAACATCACATTTCACCAAAAAACTAAACATGGTTTGCACGTGACGTCGTCACACTATACAGGGTGTTTTTTTTTTAACTGCACCAAGTTTTTAAATAAAGGGGGGAAACGTTTTATGAATGCGGTTTTCACTGCATGTTTATATGGCTCGGCGGACATTAGATGCGAATATAACCATCACTATTATCAGACTAATTAACTAAAATTCGTTAATTAACTTTTTAATTACTGTAATTAGGATATATGTTTAAATTACAAACTTTGAGGCAGTCATATGCCAAGACTGTTCCATTTTGTAGAATTCGCATAACCAGCTTGCGTACCACGATATTCGTCCACGAATTTTGCACTTTTATCCGGCTAATGTAACAAAGTTCGGCTATAGTGGCCACTTTCGTGGGTTTGCCGAATTGAGTGGATAAAAAGTCGGATTAAGTAAAAAAATCGGGGGCAGATATCTTGGAACACAGGCACATTACGCGAATTCTACAAAATGGAACAGTCTTGGCATATGACTGCCTCAAAGTTTGTAATTTAAACATATATCCTAATTACAGTAATTAAAAAGTTAATTAACGAATTTTGGTTAATTAGTTTGATAATAGTGATGGTTACATTCCCATCTAATGTCCGCCAAGCCATATAAACACGCAGTGAAAACCGCATTCATAAATCTTTTACCCCCTTTTTTTTAAAATTTGGTGCAGTTAAAAAAAAACACCCTGTATGCTGGTGGTCATTGCAATTTGTTCTTGCTGAGAAAATCAAACCCGGTGTTGCAAAATGCACTCTGCAGAAGGTTCGCTTTCAGTGCAAGCCGTGTATTTGAGGGACACAAATTATTCTCGCTTGGTGAAGCGCTGTGAGGAACGGCGCAAGTGTCTGCCACTATGCAAAAATGTTCCAAAAGCCGGGATTCATGATTAAAAACAAATACCTCCTACTTGCATAACAATACCAACAATTTATAAGTAGACGTTTTGTCTCCTATACGGGAGACATCATCAGTACAGCCTAAGAGCACCAGACTAGCTACCAGCAACCAAACGCTTGCTTCGTCCGTAGCGCTGGTTCTGCCGACTTCTTCGTCCATGGCATACGGGAGATGCCATGACATGGCATACGTCCATGGCATCCGTCCATGGCATACGGGATTTTCAGTCTGCCACTATGAAAATGTGCTTCCTGGGGAAAGTGTTTTTGCAAACAAAGTAGTTTTCGCGGCCACACTTTCTGGTCTGTGCCAAAGATGCGGGGCAGAGGAACCTTTACAACACGGTATGTTTTTAAAAGTACCCCCTCCCCCCTTTTCTTCTTCTCGTCACTCCTCCAGAGAATACTTTTTATTCCCAAAGGACTCTCTCCTTTGTTTGGGAGTGTTAATTCAACAGTTATGTTTGTGTCACTTGTTATAAGTAATCCTCCATTGCTTTTTTTTTTGCACCAAAAAACAAGTTTAAGCACAATCAAAACACGGAGGTGGTCGAAGCTTGAGGAAGAACTTGAGAACGGCACTCGTGCGAGACTTAGAGCGGCTGCCAACGTCCGGCTGTCTACTATAGGTCTTCCTTTTCAGGTATCTCTCCCGTACACGCTTGTAGTTCTATGTAACGTCGAATCAATAAGTCACATTTAGTCCTTTGAATGCTCCATTCTTCGGGACAACTTTCTGAGGCAGTATGGAAACAACCAAAAGACATGTTTGGGTGCCTCAATGACGTGTACATGTAAAATGGGTCGTGCAACAATTTTCAGGTTTTCAGTAATTACCGCTAAGCACTAATACCCGACATTAGTAACTTGCAAAAATATCCATTCATTCTTTTTTTTTCGCTGCACAATGAGAGACACAGAAAAGATAAAGGAAAGAAACAACTTTCCCCTCTTCAACTTGCAATTAGAGCACGGCCACATGGTGCGACGTTAATTTTATACCATCAGTTTATACCATAGTCATGCATTGGAGTTGACAAAGCATAGAGCATGGGCTGAGCTTCAGACATTGTAAGAGTTAGGCTATTTTCATCTTTGAGTGAACACGAGCCAAATGTTTTTTGCGATGCTGATTGTCATGAACCCGAGCACTCGATTTGGGCTCATGACAATTGAGTATGTCGCGGTTTCACGTGACTCGCGATGCGATGTCACAATGTCATGCGACGTCACGGTGTCGACAACAAATAAATACAAAGCTCTGCCAATTTTTTATTCTCAAGTATTCATTTCGTGATATTAACAAAAAAGGAAAAAAAAAAATTACTGTGAACCATTTTGAATCAGTTACCATTAAATTTTTCCTGGTTCAGTTCCGAGATGGCGAAGATTTTGGTTCGGTTCAGTTCCGGTTTGGCTAAAAATAATGGTTTACGTCCAATGTTCAATTCGGTTACGGTTTGACACTCTGGTCTCATGTTTGCCTGGATTCAACGTGTCAATTTTACTGATCGAATTGTTGTTATATTTATCCAAAATGTGGACAAAATTATTTAAATCATATTGTATACAAATTTACAAACAAAAATGTTTTCATTAACAGGATGCCATCCTGCTTTGCAAACCAGCATATTTTAGTGCGAAAGCATTAACTGTCCCATGGAAGTGAGCCGATGTCATCAGCTGCTGCGCCAAACGGCAGCTAAACTCCCCTCTCCCAATGGAGCTAAGTGAAGCCGGGATCTGAAGGCTCCCAGCTTTGAAGCCGCGCAAAAAGCCAAGCCAAATGGCAAATAAGTTCCCCTCTCCAAGTGAAGCCGAAATCTGATGGATAGGGCTCCCATTGGCTGGCACGCGTCATAGTTTCAAAGAATGAGGTTCCCATCGGCCGAAATGCGTCTGTTTCAAGGAGAGCCACCCCATGGCACTATGTGCCCGTGCCAGAGCGCGCCAGGAAAAGGAAGCGTTTGGCTGGCGGGGCCTCCCAGAGAGAGCCCGCTCGAGCATACTCCGGAGCGCGGCGGCCACTTCACGAGAATGCGTGCAAGAACAACATTCATGCTTTCGCATTCACAACTCATAAGAAATGCTTAGGTATACCTCGAGCCTTTTTGAGCTCCAATTACTTCATTTAATTTTATAAATGATCAGTCATTCCAACAACATCGTAACTCAGTTTCACCTCAAGAAGAAAGCAAGTTTTGCACATTGCTCATACGCCACACAAGGTAGTTCTTACAAGATTTGGCTGACGAAGGAAGAAGCGATGCTTTTGGCGTTTGAAGTGTGTATATCTTAAAGGAATGCTGAACCAAAATTCGGATTTCACAAAATAAGCTTGCAGAAGTGTTTTACAGGGCGTCATAAACCACGAAACATCACTCGTATAGCCATATCTCGAGCGCATGGCCGTATTTCTGGAAAATAAAGGAGCAGATGAGGGAGAATGTTGACGTCATCTTATCGCAAAAAGGTTGAGAAGGAGAAATGGCCTCGCTCCCTTTCCTCTCCGCGCCCTCCCGGAGTCAAAGCGAAAAGAGGAGGAAATGAGAATCGCGAGGTCATGTGTCTTTTCGGCCTTGTGCGAGCGTGCTGCTCTTTTACAAAAAATACGGCGATCCGTTGGAGATACAGCTTTATGAGCGACGTTTTGGGATTTCTAGCGTCCCGCCTATTGATTCTGCATTGTTTTCTGAAATTCAATTTTCGGTTCAGCATCCCTTTAATAAAATAACATATTTCTAATCTAAAATGCACCTACATATATTTTTATTCTTCATATAGTAATGCTCCACGAGGAGCCATACATTTTTTTACTTCGGTTCTTGAGGGGAAAACAAGTATAGTCTAGTTAGAAGGTTGAATGCTTTTTCTTTGTGTCTGACCGACTAAACTTCTACACTGTGAGAAACTTTATACAAATTTGTTTTGAAATCCAAATGCATTAGGGAGCTGGGGAACAACATACATGCTAGTTTTACTGTGCGTATTTCCACAGATTTTTGCCAGTTCTTTCACTTGTGAAATTTTGTGCCTGGGAGCTATCCTCTATTTCAAAAACTATTGTTGCATTATTTGTCAGTTTATTACTTTTGTCCTCAGTCATTAATTTAACTGTACCGGGTTACATGAGCGAAGAGCACATGCATCAAGACACAACCCATTTGCCAAATACAGAAAAAGCAAAAAATTGTGTCCATGTGGCCACTTCCACCATGCTATGTCAGTTAAACACTGTTTAAGGGGGGACACTACTCAGAAAAAAAATTTCTACAAAAAAAGTTGATTTTGAGAAATGCCATATTTACACCCAACAACATCTAGAGAGTATTCCCAGAAAGGTTCATTAGTTTACACTGCATAGTTAATCTTTTATAAATTATTTTCGGTCCACCGATGCTAAAGACAAGGTAGGGGTTGGAGCACTTTGAATGCATATTTCTCCATTACACTTTTGTAGCGTTAGCTACACTGGCCGAGGTTGAGCAGTTTCACGTGGCCCTCATAATGAGCCGTGCTCATTATGCGGAGCGCGCGGCAGCGGCGGTGGAGCTCCGCATAATGAGCACGGCTCGCATAGTGAGCACGGCTCATTATGAGAGCCACGTGAAGCCGCCGCCACGCGCTCCGCCGCCGCCGCGCCCGCCTCGCCGGTCTGCGCATTCCAGAGGAGTGACGTCATAGCCGCAGCAGACTGCACTGGCGCCGCCGCGTGCCCAGCTGTGCGCCTCCGTTGCGCAGTAGCCAAGTCTGACGCTGCACCAGAGCTGCTTGATAGCGCCTCTCATTTTGTGCGCATAAGCTCACGCTACGTATATCCTGGCATAGCCGAGCTAAGCCACCACAATTTTTGGCATAAATTTCACTTCAGGAAAGCTATCGCTTGTTAATGGGACAAGAGAAAAGACTCACTCATTGTTTTAGAGCGCAGCTCTTAGGTGCCCGTTTGCGGCTTGAGCGGCATCGGAGTAACCGCACGGTGCATTATGGGAAGCGTCCCATAATGAACTGCGCAGGAGGGATGACAAGGAGGAGAAGGATGAGGAGGGGGAGGAAGATGAGGAGGCGAGAAGGAGTAAATAGGAGAGAGGAGTGGAGATGCCAGCTACCCGTTGTGCAGGCAAGTGATATCACCATTCATAAATCACAGAGGCACGTATGAAAACACGGTGTACTCGTTATCCAAGTGGCCATCAACATGTGTACAGGTCTGTGCTGTACCCATTGATCTGTGGCCCTGTGAGACAAAGTTGGTAAATTGTGTGCCGCCAAGGTCGACAACAGCTTGCTCGTGGTAGCTCTGTAT
This sequence comes from Ixodes persulcatus, assembly GCA_013358835.2. NCBI lineage: Eukaryota > Metazoa > Arthropoda > Arachnida > Ixodida > Ixodidae > Ixodes > Ixodes persulcatus. The sequence goes on from JABSTQ010009925.1 coordinate 200,410, forward strand.
CTCTCGCCTACGGCACTCACCAAATATTTCATGCAAGACAAAGAAGAACTTCATACCAGTCGTGCAGGATAACATCCCATTGGCCCCGAGGGATGTGCACTCGCTGTTCTGCTGTGCCATCTCAGGGAAGCACGCTCGAGACTAATGCTGAGGAAATCAAAAACGTTGAGCAGTCTTCTACAGAGCCGACAGTAAGTAGGATGACATCGAGAGTAGCACGTGCTTCACCAAAGTGTTAACTCTAACACTATCTCGTTCTCCTGCCTTGCTCCTGCTGTCCCGTTTCCTGGCACCGGCAGAACTTAGAGTGAAGCTTCCAGATGCGAGAACTATATTACCTTTCACCGGACAAGCGGTGAGCGAGTATAACACAATATACATCTTTCTCAGATTGTTTAGCACGATATATCACAAAATCTAAATACCTCAAGAGAGGAGGAGGAGGGGCATACCCTCCCCTCCTCCTCCTCAAGAGCTGCGCTCTCATTCGGTGTTACAGGGAGTTGTAAACGTCTCATTTTTTCCTAATTGGAATTTTATGGGCAATGCAACTGTGAAATTGTTTTTTAACTTTGTGGATGTCTTTTATAAAAGATGTTAAGATTTTGTCAATGACATGAAAGGCAAAAAATTTGATTTTTCACTGTGATGTTAGCATAAAATAAATTACTTATTGGAAATTTTGCTTTCACAGTTGCACTCTCTAGGCATTCTGCTGCAGATCTAAAGTAGAAAAATGTTGGGTATTATATTAGTTTCCCAAGAGTAGTTGCCCTAAACAAAGTTGATGTGTTCCCGATAAAAACAATTTATTTTACAATTCATGTAGACAGATAAAACTTTGCACTGCATTGTGCCTTGCAACTGCCAGTATATACTGTAAATATGATTCATAACAAGCTATAAGATCAATAGTTGAGCCTCTTAGGCAGTGTCCCCCCTTAACAGACTTTGTTTTGTTTTTTTGCCCGCGATATATTATTGGAAAGGTATGTTGCTATTGATGGGCATCATCAATAAACAAACAAAACTCTATCACAAACTGTATACCTCAGCATCTAAAATCTAGGCAGGCTGGAGAAAAGTCGGCGATAATGAGTGTTGAGCCTGTTAGCAGTTCCAAATGTCCGTGTCTGGGCTGGTGCACAGCATCCGACCTTGTACAGTAGCCAGTATACGAATGCCGACGTGTCCCGCAGGTGTCGCTGTCCCACGTGCTCGTGAAGCATCGGTGCCCCACCCGCTTCGGCGTACTGTTCATAGAGTTTGGGGGCCGCCTGTGGCAACGAGACGTCCGTGGACTTTTAGCCACGGACCTTCCGCAGGACGCCCCTTGCAAGATGCTCTTCCAGCAGTTTCTGGGTGAGGTTTCTTTAACGGCACTAGCAAGCTGCCCTAGTACGTGTTGACAGGGACAATATCTAAATCGTCATCTGCTCACAATACAACTCGCCTACCACCACCTTCCAAGAAGTTTCTGCTATAGTCGGCAACAGGACGAGAATGGCGGGGCGTCTCTTTTAAATGCCCCGCCTTCAGTACGCGCTCTTTGCCCTCCGCCGTGCTTTGGATGCACGTGCACGCTCGAGGCTCAAGAGGTACCGAAGCATCATCGAAGTTGGAAAGGGCGAGCTGGTGTCTGGACAACCCAAGGACCTCCTCAGTGTTCTCATCTTGTCAGCGACTACAGTGGGATATGTTGTTAAAGGGACGACTTGTCTTTACTGCAGTTGTCCAGTGCCTAGAATTTAGTTTGCATCCATAAAGTACAGAACATGCCTTCTTTCGTTTACAGGCCCCAGTTCCTAGAAAAACAGCAGCATACGCGAGACTGTAGTTGCCTTTCCCTTCACAGCTACATTTTTCTCCCGCAAAAGAATGGTTTCTCGTAAGCGAAACACGAGTGTTAATTGAGAAAGCCTTTATTTCCCCAAACTACTAATAAATGCGGGTTATCCCTCGGTGATGGATCATCCTTTGAGTTGGCCTCGCAGGATGGGGACTGCCTCTGTGACATTGTGGTTATTGCTCAAACTACTCCGGAGTTAGATGTGTGTGGCTACAACCCTGGGCCGCCCCTTCCCAGGAAATCTCTGGGGTGCCATTTGTAGTCTTCATTGCTCGATATAAAGCACCAACATCCAACTTTCTTTTTTATTTTATTTGGAGGTGGCAAATTAATAATAGCTGTCTTCTGCTGTTCTAAAAACGAAATAAGGCGCTACATTTTACTGCTCCATTAGCATACATTCAGACGGATGTTCTATGTCTCCCAACCTTTTCTATGAGTCTGCACAATTATTGGTCACTGAAAATGCCACTTCACCGTTTGTTTTGTAGCATTGGCCTTTCATTTCAGCCAAGTACATAAAACCAATATGTTAAAGTTGCCCTTTGTTTAGATGCATGTTGCAACTGCTGAAGTGCTGAAAAGGAAAATGCAGCCCAGACACGTTTTGCGAAAATAAATGTAATTCAAGCATGCAACTCCTCTAGCCCACATTTTAGGGAGCATCATAGGGCAGTGTTGCATATGAGGAATCATTCCATCATCCGAGAATATGTCCCAAATAAGGCGCTTTGCAGTGACATGAAGACTTGAGTGTCTGGGTTTGTGCCCTTGTAATTTGTACCCACGCATGGGAGAAAATGGTCACATGTGGCAGTAGTGCTGGTGGTCTTTTTACCCCAGCAGAAAATCTAATATCTTTCCATTTCATTGCAGACAAACCAAGATCACTGCAGTCCATCTGCAGACTTGGCATACGGAGGACAGTTGGGCAACGAAGGCTCAAGTACCTGAAGACACTGCCAGTGCCCATCAAACTATCCAACTTTCTATTTTACATGGACATTATTCCTAATGCGCTAGAGTATATGGCTTTTTAATGTGCAGGAATGAACCGACTTCCAGATGTGTTCAATTTCTTTGGGGATAGTGTGGTAATATTCCTTAAACAGCTAATATACTGTTCAATCATTAAAATATTTCATTACAGAGAGAAGAATTCAAGCCCTTGGCATGCTCTGACCAGTGTTGCCAGTTTGGCTTGCATCAGAAACCTAGCATTGTCAGTCTGTTCAAAGCATAGCTTTCTAGACCCTAGGTGTGATAGGCTATGAGCTTGTATGCTATACTGTTGAGTAATCAACTTGCTAGGAGCCTGAACTCAAACTTCCCTGTTGATATGCATAAAGTACTTAGAAGTGCTGTCTTGTACTAGCTAAAACTATGACTACATGCACTCGGAAGGATCTGCCACTTTTTCATCCTAATTTCCTCAATTTTTACATCTCTACAACATAAGAGGAAAGATTATGCAATATTTGGTTACATAAGTAACACTTGCAAGCAGCGGAGTAGGTGACAAGAATACCATCGCTTTATTCTATGGATCACAAAAACAAGTATTTACACAAGTGACAACAAAGAGCTCTGCTCCAACAAAAAGTCCATATCCGAAGTGAGCAAGTGGCCCACGGGAGGCCCTCCCTTCAAGTCCCAATCGAGGCTCGATCAAGCAAGAGCACTTGAGAACCAATGGTTTCATCCTAGAGGTGAACAGTCCCAGCTCAACTAAGTAACTATCCACACAATCAGATGCCGGCCAGCATTCCTTCCTTCCATGACATGGTGCACATGTATGAGGCTCAATTTCTATAAATTGTTTCCACAAACAAACAGTAGTTCATTACACCCCATTATGACCCCTTTTTCAATGTGGACCCGAGAAACAAAGCAGAGCCACGCACTCGGAGATGAAATGAGAGATGGGAAAAAGAAAGCCTACGTTGGGGGTCGAGGAGGCAACGGAGGCTGTGGTGGCTGCTGCGCTTGCACGGGAACCGTCTGCATCATCTGCTGCTGCTGGTGGTAATACACTGCAGTTCGCGGCGTTTGCGACAGTTGCGGCATTTGCGTAAAGCTGAGGCTGCAGTTGGGGATGATGGGAGGCCTGGGTGGCAGCGACGTACGTGTACGCCTGCTGTTGTGCGAGGTGTGCGGCGTACGGCACGGCATATCCCGCGGGGTAGCTGTTGTAGGGGACTGCGTACGCTGCAGCCGGATAACCCGCCTGTTGCGGCAAGTGCACTCCATACTGCGCGTAAGCAGCTCCTACTGCTTCCACGGCAACGGGAGCTGGTGCAGCAGATGGCGTCGCCGTGACGACCGTCGCTGCGGGGGCCTTCTTGGGGGGTGGAGGGGGCGGCGGCAGCCTGTCCACGATGGAGGAGGGCATAATCACCTTGACCCTGGTGCGGTGCCTGCGCTCCCGGGGGGGAGGGGGCGGCGGAGGGGGTGGGGAGGGGGCACCGCCCGAGGAGCTCTGGTCGGCAGGGGGGTCTCTGCCGGGGGGGATGCCGTCGGCAAACGTCACAGATTTCTTGGGCTCCCCCGAAAGAGAGCCCCTTCCCGCAGGGATCAGGATCCCCGTGGCGGGGGGAGGGGGCAGCACCAGACACTTGACGGGGGCCGGGGGTCGTCCCGGGGGAGGTGGGGGAGGTGGAGGGGAGTCGCCGTCGCCCGCCTCGTCCTCCTCTCCGCAGCCGGAGGAGGAGCTCACCGGCGAGGGTAGGGCCTGCTCCACCGTCTTGCTCCTGCGGGGTTTGAGTCGCAGGAACTTGGGGGGAGGGGGAGGCGGTGGTGGAGCCCTCTCCTCTTCTGCCACAACCTCCGCCACGACCTCCTCCTCGACTGGCTCCTGAGGCGCCGGCATTCCGAGGTCTGGCAGGCAGGGGGAGGGTGCGGAGACGCAGGATAGGTCGTCCGACGAAGAGCAGGCCACTTCCTCTACGGCTGCCAGGCAGATGTCTTCCGTATCCATGACTGCGACGAACATGTCGTCTCCGGAAGATGGCTGGAACCTGGCATTGTCTTCCACGCAGACTTCGTTCTGGATCTCGACTTCGTCCCAGACTTCGGGCAATGGCTGCTCGACGACTTGCGTGCTTTCGCAGGTGGGAGCACGGAGGACATCTGGGATCTGTTCGGTGCGGACGTCCTTGTTTGCTTGCACCTTGATGATAATTGGCCGCAAGATGTTCTTGCTGCTCGACACCTGCTGCTGAGTGGCTTCCAATTTGCCAGTGGCGGTGCTACTCGGAGGAGGCTGAACCGTGCTCACAATCGCGACCTTTCGCGTGTGCCGAGAGATATCTTCCACGCTGCTAGATGCTTTAACGGTGTCGCAATGTTTTCTTCTGTGTGATTTCTTCAAGGTTATTACAGGTACAGAGCCTGAAGCTGCGACACTCGTTCTGGACGACACGGCCGCAGTCTGGGACGTCGTTGTGCTTGGAACGGGGCTTGGCACAGGAGCAGGAACAGGAACGGGGATGGGAGCGGAAACGGGAACAGGTGGTGGGATGGCCAGCCCAGGCAGAGAGAAGGAGGGCGCCTTGATTGGAACCGAGGTGGGGAGCGATGTTGGCAGAGATGTTGAAGCAGGAACACGAGGCTGGACTGATGGAGGTACACCGGGGGTAGCCAATGGAACAAGTGCAGTGGTACAAGGAGGAACAGAAATAGAGGCAAGAATAGGAATGTGGGTGGAAGTGATAGGATGAGCGGATAATGGTTCCAAGGATGGAAGAACGACGGGAGTAGGTGCAGTGACGGGAGCAAGATGAAAAGAGGGCACTGCTGTGCAAGAGGAATGAGCTGCATTTGGTAGTATGCTTCTTTCTTCCATCTCGCAGGTTGCCACAAACCTAGAAGCATCTGCCAACAATGCCTCTGGTTTCATTCCTTTCACAGTACTGTCTAACGAAGTGTCAGTGACAACAGTTCCTAGTGCACCGGCATTCTTAGATTGCACCACAGGAGATTCCACACTAGGGTCACATTCAGCCATGTAGCTGGCATCGGGTGAACGTTCGGGCTCCATAATCGAGGTCTCTTCGCAGGGAACTTCGACTTCCTGAGCAACCTCCACTTCGATGCAGCTACCTAAATTCAGCTGTTCCATGAACTTCTCATACTCCGAAGTCAAGTCTTTGTCAACCCCTGCAACAGTAGCCTGCACAGGACCGAGGATGGGGACTGGACGGGGCAATGCAGCTGTGTCCACTTCGAGTGCAGTTGTAGCCTGTGTTTGCAACTCCTTTTCTGGCTGGCAATTTTCAGCAAAATGATGGCTTTCATAGGCACTTCGACGATCTTCCAAACCTGTTGCTGCTAAAGCTGTCGTTTGCTCGGTGAGAACATTGCGGCTGTACTTGATGAACCTTTTTTCTTCAATTGACAGATCAGAATCCACCACCACAGCCATTTCTTGCTCATCGTCGGAAAGCTGCATTGGCGCAGTTGAAGGGTGACCCATGATTTTCTTGTCAGTGTTAGTGTACCACAGAGACGGCTCTCTTCTTGGAGTTGCCATCAAGGGGCAAGGCATCTACAACGGAGTCTTCCTTTACAAAAAGGTCTTCCTTTATGAGCGGGACCTCCTCTACGAGAGGGTCCTCTTTTACAGGAGGGTCTTCCTTTACAAGAGCGTCTTCCTTTATAAGAGGGTCTTCCTTTACAAGAGGGTCCCCCTTTACTAGAGGGTCCCCCTTTACTAGAGGGTCCTCCTTTACATGAGGGTCCTCCTTTACATGAGGGTCCTCCTTTACAAGAGGGTCTTCCTTTGCAAGAGGGTCTTCCTTTGCAAGAGGGTCTTCCTTTGCAAGAGGGTCTTCCTTTGCAAGAGGGACATTCTCTACAAGAGAGTCCTCTACAAGGTCCTTCTCCACAAGGGGGGTTTCCTCTATAAGAGGGGGCTCCCCCACAAGGAAAGGCTCCTCTAGAACATTTTGCTCTTGTTCAAGTGGTTCCAGTTTGTCTTTTAAACCTGACACCAAGTTCGAAGATAAGCCTGGGTCCTTGATGGAGTCTGAAGGTTGGGCTGGCTCAATCTTTTGTTTTGGCTCATCTAAAGCAACAGGCGCTGAGACTGACTTCAAAATGCTCTCTTCAGTAGATTTTTTGTTGTTTACCCTGACGTCATCGTGGATGTTTGCCTTGACCTCTTTTCGGATAGGGAGCTCCTCTATTTTTTCGATTTCGCTCCCCGAGTCCTCATTTCTCGCAGGTTGATCTGGGCTGTCCGCATTGTCGTACAAGCATTGCAGTGCTTGCAGTCCGGACATGACTTTTAGGTCCGGAGACACTGCTCGAGGTGTCAGTTTTGGTTTTTCAGCTTTTTGAACCACACATGAAGCCTCTTCACGAGCATCTTTCTTTCCAACGAAGAGACTGTGAATGTTACCATACACAGGGTTGCATCCATATGAAATGAAGGGTTTGCTGTTCGTGTACTTGATAAGGGACATCGGCCAATTGATTTCCTTCTTGCGATCAAGCGACTTCACCTTGATGACTTCGGCGCTATCCTTGCGAGCCTTTGCAAGTGCTTCATTTCTCAGCTGTTCTTTCTCCTTCTGTGTTTTCTTTTCCTTGTCCTCTTTCTTTGCCTCAGATGAAAGCTTGGCTTTAGTATTAGTTCCAGATGGTTTCTCTGGCACATTCAAACTTTTATGTGCAGAAGTCACTTTTTCTGTTTTGCTTCCCAACACCTGCTTGTTGGTCTGGCCACTACCAGAATTACGAGACTTTTTAGCAACTTTAGGATCTTGCTCCGGGGTTTTCTTTCTCTTGGGTAGGCTTGCACACACTTCGGTAGAAGATGTTGAGGCATCCTTTCTTTTCTTGCGCTCACTTGTTCCACTACTTTCATTACTTTCGTTAGGACCCGAGATCCTTTTATTTAGACTTTCGTCCAACCGAGCTTTTTTCCTGTAGTTGTTTCTCGCATCTTCACCGTGGTCAGTGCTATCAACCTTCCTCGCCTTTGAACTTGTTGGTGCGGTAGGACCATCATTGGTGCTAGTGATTGCACACTTCGTGCGTGACACATCTTCATTAGAGATAGCCATGGCAGCCTTTGCCGATTTCGAATTAAAACCCGCCGAATCTGATTGTTTTTCAGAGGTGCATTTGGTCGTGGGTTTTGGCAGCTGAACTTCTTGACTTTTGGATAATACCTCGTCGGACTTTGGTGTAGAAGCTTTGACTTCTGCTAAAGCTTCAGCAGGATACCTTGGAGGTGGTTTCACGTGGCAAGCATCATCCTTACTTTCAAAATTTGCTTTGACTTCTGTTAAAGTTTCAGCAGCACACCTTGGAGGTGGTTTCATGGGGCAAGCATCATCTTTACTTTCAGAATTTGACATCTTCTCCAACTTCAAGCCAGAATTTTTTGAAGCTTGAGTATGGCTGGTAGAACTTTTAGGCAAAGGTTTTTCCTGGGCAATGGAACAGCTCTTTTCGGTGGGCTTCAGGGTTTTCACACCCACACCTTCTTTGCTTTGCACGGCATGATCAAGGCCAGGTGCAGACGAAGGCTTGCAAGGACCCACCTCAATGGCATTATCTATAGCAGTGGGAGCAGGTGGACAGCCCTTCTTGCTCGACATCTCCGAGAGGAAATGACTCTCTAGACTCGCTACCATATCCACAGCGACCTGCCTGGCCTCCTCTTGCATCTCAGCTGCCGACGGTTGTGTGGAAACCCTTGGTGCCTCAGCCTTCTTTGCCATTCTAGCCATCTTCTCTTTGAGCATCTTCGACCTCAGTTTCAGCTTTTCCCTCTTCTTTTTCAGCTTACGAGGGCAGTCTGGAGAAGAAGATGAAGACGATGAGCTGCTCGAGCTGCTGGAACTAGAACTGGAAGAAGAGCTACTGGAGCCATCAGACTCTGAGTCACTGCTGCTGCTTGAGCTTCCCTTGGAACTGCTGCTGCTGCTGCTGCTGCTGCTGCTGGACCCACTGCTGCTGCTTCTCGAGGAGCTTGAAGATGAGGAAGATGAAGAGGAGCTACTCGAGCTGCTCACCTTGCTTTTTTTCTTTTTTTTCCTGGCCTCCAGCTTTCGCTTGCCCTTGGAGGCTTTTCCTGCTTGCTCTCCTTTCTTCGAGGTCCTGACCAAGGCCTTCGCTTTTTTCTTTTTCAGCAGATTCACATCCTTATTGGCAGAGATGGCCACTGGCTTAGATTTGCACTCCTGTACAGCAGGCAAAACCTCCTGCCCACTAGACCTGCTCATGTGCTTCTCGGCTTTTACATCTTTGGGTACTAGTGCAACGTCCGAAGCATAATTTCCGATTTCATCGTTTTCATTTGTGTTTTTTAGAAGCCCTATGCCCTTTTGATGGCAGAGGACTTCTCTTTCCCCTAAAAAAGGATCGCTTGACAACGCTGTGGTTTTGCTGGGGTCCTCTGCCTTTTCAACTTTTTTATTCTGGCTTCTGCTTTCCTTTTCTTTTGCAGTGCCGCTTTCTGTTAAAGCCTCCTCCTTGAATCTTTTTGGTTTTTCCCGTTCAACAGCTTTCTCTACGGAGGTTGCGACTTTATTCGGGGAAGCTTTTCTTGTAGCGCTATGCTTTGGTTCAACAGAAAGATTCGACGCTTTTTGTTGACAAACATCAGCAGACATGTCCTTCTCAAACAAATCAGCCAGGGTGGAGGATTCTTGTTTCACGTGGCTGGCAGAGCTTTGCTTCACGTGCGGACTGTCAGAAATTCCGCCAAGAGCAACGTCATCAAACTCTTCATCCAGGATCTCCAGCAAGACCTTGCTTGAACCATCCCGACACAAGTCTCCGTCTGCGCTGAAAGTGCTGTCTGTCTCCCGAAATGTTTCAAGAGGGCTGTCTTCGTAACTCAGATTTAAAATGGGTTCTTCTTTATCAGATTTTGAAAGTTCCCTCCTTGGAGACATAGGCTGCAAGTCACGGGAGCCATTTGATCTTGCTTGTGCTCTTTTCTCCCGAAAAGCTTCGTCGGCATTGGTAACTTGCTTGTCGGCAGTGGGGGTGCTTGATTTCTTGTCCTCTTGGCTCTTTAATGAGCTGGTGTGCTTTGCTTCTTTCTTTGAGTCATTCGTTCCAAGACTTTCGGCGTTGCCCTTGTGCTCCCTCGCCTTCTCCCCTTTCTTCCCATCACTGCTGGAGTGCTTCTCCTTGACCTTCTTGTCCTCCTCTTGCCTGTCCTTCTTTGGCCTGTCCCCTCCATCCTTTCCCTTGTCTCGTTCTCTTGAGCGGCTCCTTCTCTCCGTGCTTCGATTCCGTTTCTTCCCTCCTTCTCTACTGCGGCTTCTTTTGCGTTCCTTTCTTTCCTTGTCCCTCGACCTGCTCCTCTTCCGTTCCCTTGACCTGCTTCTCCTGCGGTCGTGTGCCCTGCCTGACCGCCGCTCTTTAGAACCACTTCTATGATCTTCTCTGGAGCGGCTTTGTTTTTGGTCTTTTGGACGGATCCCTCGAGGCTCCCTAGACCTGCTTTTCTTGCGCTCCTTAGACCTGCTCCTTTTTTTCTCAGCAGACCTGTTGCCCTTTCTGTCGCGGGACACACTCCTCTTTCTCTCGCGGGACCTGCTTCTATTTTCCTTGGACCTTTTTTTAATGGGAGGACTCCTGCTGGGCTTCCTTTGCTCATTCTTGGCATCAGCTGTCGTCTTTTCCTTCTTCCCTTCTCCTCTTGACCCCTCGTCCACTTCCTTTGCTGGCTTCTCATCTTTTCCTCCATCACTTCCTTCTAATACCTTCTGCTTCTTGACATCTCCTGCTGCCTTAGCTTCCTGCTCTCTTTTGGGTTTTTCGGGTACTCCTTCAGTGGCATCAGGAGGCAGCTTGAGCTCGAACGGATCACTTCTCACAAATTTGACAAACTCAAACTTGGGCTTCACCTTGAGCTTCTCTGGAGGAGCCACATGGTAAAAGTCCTTGTCTGGCCCATCCTCCGATGGCTTGTTCTCTTGCCCCTCCTTCTTGGTGTCTGAATCTTCAATGGCAGGCCCAGACTCCGAAATCTCTGCAGGAGCGGCCGCGGAGTTTGCTCCATCCTCCTCGGGTGTCTGCTCATCTTCCTCCTTGAACAAGCTGATCGGCACCGACGCCACTTTTCCCTGGGCCTTGCGGGCAAAACTAAAAGACAGAGCTCCTCCAGCTGACTTTGAAGAGGAAGCCGTTGCTCCTGTCGCTGCTCCTGCGGCTGCTCTCTTCACTTCTAGCGCTTTCTGGAGTGGTTGCTTGGAGGTCAGAGAGAAAGCAATGAGCCGCTTCTTCGCCAACGCCTTTCCAAGCAGCAGCTTTGATTTGGACGGCTCTGGCAAGGGAGTAGCAGGGGATTCGGCAGTCGTAGAACTTTTAGGAGTTGGAGACCCAACTTGTCCAGAAGGGCTAGAAGCACCACCACTCATCGTCGATGCAGACGAGACAGGAGGTCCGGAAGCAGCAGGAGGTCCGGAAGCCGCAGGAGGCCCAGAAGATCCAAAAGTTCTTGGAGGTTCAACAGGGCCAGCAAGGCCAGCCAGCACAGGTGGAATGGGGGGCATCTGGAGGCTAGGGGGGTCACTTGAACCAATAATACTGGGAGGACCAGGGGCCCCAGAAGAACCTGTAGGCAGAGGTGGTCCCGGGAGCCCAGGAAATCCAGGCAGTCCAGGAAATCCAGGAGGCACAGGGAAGCTTGGTAATCCAGGCAGTCCAGGTAGACCCAGAAGACCAGGGAGTGGCAGTCCAGGCATCCCAGGAAGTCCAGGAAATCCAGCTAGCCCAGCTAGCCCGGCAAGCCCAGAGAAGGAGGGAGGCAGTGGAGGTGGGGCAAGTGGAGGGGGTTCTGGTAACGCTGGAGGCTGCTGGTCTGGCAGGATGGGTGTTGGATCTTCGGGGGAGTATTTTTCTTGGCCAGGATCTAGCTTGGCTTCTGAGGTCAAAGGTCCAGGAGAAGTGGATGAATTGCCAGGGAGGGGAATCTCGGGCAGAGGAGGAAGTTCGAACATGACTCCAGTCTCGAAGAATGTTGTTGGGGGTTCTGAGACAGGTTCTGAGACAGGTTCTGAGACAGGTTCTGAGACAGGTTCTGAGACAGGTGCTGCAACAGGTGCTGAGACAGGTGCTGAGACAGGTGCTGCGACAAGTGCTGCGACAGGTGCTGCGACAGGTGCTGCGACAGGTGCTGCGACAGGTGCTGCGACAGGTGCTGCGACAGGTGCTGCAACAGGTGCCGCAATGCAGACAGAGGAGCTCGCCGTGGAGCTCTGTGTATCTACAGGGTCTCTGCTGCTGGAGTCAGTGATGTTGCCTGCATCATCTTGATCCATGCTGACCTCTTCTTCATTTTCATCACTGTCAGAGTCATCGTCTTGATCACGACTTGGGGACCGGAGCCAGTCATAGATCTTTTGGGATGAGTCAATTTGTTGGAAGCGTCCTCTGAACTTTTCGCCCGTCCCCATCTCCGTAGGTCCTCTGCATTAGTTACGCATAGCAGAAAACAAGCATTCCAATCACCATTGTCGTATTGCTACAACTTCTTCCAGCAAGGAATAGAAGAATCACAATGACAATCCTCCCAGTTCTCGTTAACGTCTTCACTATGCTCGGCATCAACTTTCTTGTGTTAAATTGTCAAGGCTAGAATATTTTACACCATACTCCAGCCCTGCACTGCTGTGAGAGCACGTGGTTTCACGTTGCGTCTCATTTGCACGTGCTCTCAACTGAAGAAGCCAAACGAAGTCACACACTCATACGAGTAGCTTTGAGAGCATTGGAACACTATGGAAACTATGCTAACTTTATGTTGATGCCAAGTAGAGACACCCTTTAACTATAAAGCATACCATATCTGCATAAATAAACTCGAGTCAAGCTTCTGGGTATGAAATTTAGAAAATATATTATTTCTGGGTGGTTTCATTTGACTTCAAAAGAGCCGGGTGGGTGAGGTCTTTAACTTGAAAAACTATGCGATATTCCAGTCCTTGAAGTGGTTCATGGGCTATTTTCAGAAAGACATCAGCTTTCTAAAATTGTAACCTAGAGCCATTTTTCCTCAAATATGAATTGCTACAGGAAACAAATGATCAGGAATGCTGACACAAAGCAAATGTCAGTATGCAGCTATGGATATAAGTTATCTGGTGTTGCATTGCTCATAAGAAAAAATATCTTGGCAAAACTTTCTCGTAAAGCAATATTTTAAGTCACTTTCTCTAAAAGGTCACATTCTTCTTTGTTTAAGCTTTTTTTTGTTGACTGCCTATATGGTTGCAAATAACTGGATATATATGGGGTGATCAATATGTTTTGCTTCCTAGGCTGTAGCTTTCTTATTCAATAATGGAAATGAAAGATGTTACATTCAGATAGAAGTTTGGAATCTCCTCTTTCCCAGGAGCACACAACTTTTCAATATACTATATTTACTCGCAGAATGAACACACTTTTTTTTTCCGAAAAATCAATGCAAAGTTCATTACGCAAAGTAAAATTTTTGCGTCCGTGTTTACTTCCATAATGAACGTTGTTTTGTTTGCCCACGCTGCCCATGCATTCGCGACCTCGGTGTACCAGGATAGAAAAGTGTGTTTATTTTGAGGGCCTCTCGAATCTCTTTTTAATGTGCGAGGAGGAGGCGAGGGCAGGATGCCTTCGTTATGTGCGCTTTGCTTAGGCGAGGGCTTCTCCGTTTTTCTTTTTCTTTCGTATCTCCTTGCGCGCGACGCGCAAGCCCGGGACCAAACTGCGCTGTGCAAAAAAAAAGAAAAGAAAAAAAAAGCTCCTCTTTATGTTTTTCTCTTTTCTCCTGGTTCTGTGGATTTTTTTTTTTTTTGCCGCCTTTCGCAATTTGTTTTGTTTCGCTTTGCTTAGGCGAGGGCTTCTCCGCTTCTCTTTTTTATCTCCTTGCGCGCGGCGCGCGACCCAAAGTCCAGACTGCGCTGCGCAAAAAGAAAAAAAAAAACAGCTCCTCTCCATGTTTTTTTTTCTTGCTTCCGTTGGATCTTTTTTATATTTTTTTAACGCCTTTTGCAAGGCGTTTTGTTTGCCCAAGCTGCCAAATGCATTCGCGACCTCGGTGTACCAGGATAGAAAAGTGTGTTTATTTTGAGGGCCTCTCGAATCTCTTTTTAATGTGCGAGGAGGAGGCGAGGGCAGGATGCCTTCGTTATGTGCGCTTTGCTTAGGCGAGGGCTTCTCCGTTTTTCTTTTTCTTTCGTATCTCCTTGCGCGCGACGCGCAAGCCCGGGACCAAACTGCGCTGTGCAAAAAAAAAGAAAAGAAAAAAAAAGCTCCTTATGTTTTTCTCTTTTCTCCTGGTTCTGTGGATTTTTTTTTTTTTTTGCCGCCTTTCGCAATTTGTTTTGTTTCGCTTTGCTTAGGCGAGGGCTTCTCCGCTTCTCTTTTTTATCTCCTTGCGCGCGGCGCGCGACCCAAAGTCCAGACTGCGCTGCGCAAAAAGAAAAAAAAAAAAAGCTCCTCTCCATGTTTTTTTTTCTTGCTTCCGTTGGATCTTTTTTATATTTTTTTAACGCCTTTTGCAAGGCGTTTTGTTTGCCCAAGCTGCCAAATGCATTCGCGACCCCGCTGCACCAGGATAAAAAAGTGCCTTCATTTCGCGCGCGTGGGGGGGAGGGGGTCAAAATTTTGACGTCCGAGTTGGGGGTGCGTTTAATACGCGAGTGAAAAAAAAAGTCGAAATTTTGAGAGCCGACTTGGGGGGTGCGTTCATTAGGCGAGTGCGTTCATTGTGCGAGTAAATACGGTAGTCCCCACCGGCGGCAGTGCACTACCGCTACCGGTGCACTACTCTCCGCATGCCATCGTAGATGATTGAGGGCTGCTTTTGACTAGCTGGAGGAGCTGCAGTTCCAAGATGTTTTGCCTCAGTCACCTTACAGCCCGGACCTCGCACCAAGAGACTTTTGGCTGCTTTCCAATATAAAGGAACATCTGAAGGGCACACGGTTTGCGTCTGACGACGAGGTTACCGATGCAGTGCACCGATGGTGTCGTCAACAGCCACCCTCAATCATCTACAATGGCATGTGGAGAGAAGTGCACCGGCAGCGGAAGTGCATCGCCGCCAGTGGGGACTATATTTAAAAAGATGTGTTCCCATGAAAGAGGAGATTCCAAACTTTAATTTGAACGTAATATCTGTCAATTTCATCACTGAATAAAAAAGTTACAGCCTACGAGACAAAGCTTATTGCTCACCCCTCACAAATATTGGTTTACACCCTTTTGTTGTATTCCTGGGACAACCAGTTAAACAAGCTGTTCCCAACTTCCCCCCCCCCCCCCCCCTCCCCAAAACTGTTCCTGGCAATGCCGCAAATGTACACCCACAGGCGATATAAAGGTGAACGCCGAACCGCCGACCGGTGCGTGCTATCAGCGCCGTGACGCGGCAGCCATGGCGGCTCGCTTTCTTATCGCTCGCTTCGCCGAGATTAAGCGCTTGGATCGAGCGCTGTTCTCAGCTCTGCTGCTACTCCCCGCAGAAAGCGTGGAAGTGGGTTTCGATTTCGGCATCGCTTTTTGTGGGCGCCGTGCCCACGCCATTGCCGGCAACTGATTTGCACATTGCACGTGAACTAGAGCGGACGTTGTTCGGCACAGTTTATCAGTGACTCAACCGCTTTTTTTATTCATGAGCGAACGCTAATAACCGCGAAAGCTAATAACTGCTCTTTTTAAGAAACGGAAAGTATAAGTTACTTTTTGATTTCTTCCGCAGCCTTCCAGTTTAGCACAAATCACAACGAAAAAAAAACAAAAAAAAAGTGGCTTAGCTCGGCTATGTCAGGATATACATAGTGTGAGCTTATGCGCACAAAATGAGAAGTGCTATCAAGCGGCTCCGGTGCAGCGTCAGACTTGGCTACTGCGCAACGGAGGCGCACAGATGGGCACGCGGCGGCACCAGTGCGTCTCCTGCGACTATGACGTCACTCCTCTGGAATGCGCAGACCAGAGAGGCGGTCGCGGCGGCGGCGGAGCGCGCAGCGGCGGCTTCGCGTGGCTCTCATAATGAGCCGTGCTCATTATGCGGAGCTCAGCCGCCACCGCTGCGTGCTCCGCATAATGAGCACGGCTCATTATGAGAGCCACGCGAAACTGCTCAACCTCGGCCAGTGTAGCTCACGCTACAAAAACTACTAAATCACATTGTCTACCGTAGCGTCTGACAAGCACCTTCTGCTATCCTCGCGCTTTCTGCGGGGAGTAGCAGCAGAGCTGAGAACAGCACTCGATCCAAGCGCTTATACTTTGTTTCACCTTAGGTCCGAGCGTGGCCGACGTTATGAGCCGAAGGTCCACTCTAATGGCGAAAAAGTCGCACTGTCATGGCGTGCTCTCCGCAGTTGATAGGACCAGCGGTATTTGCCGTCTTTCTGTGCGTGCTCCTCCGCCGGCTCGTCCTATCAAGAGCGAAGAACGCCATGACGTTGCGCTTTTTGATTGGACCTTCAGCTCACAACAACGGCCACGCTTAGACCTAAGCTGAAACCAAGTATAGTTTCGGCGAAGCGAGCGATAAGAAAGCGAGCTGCCACGGCAGCCGCGTCATGGCGCTGATAGCACAGATCGGTCGACGGTCCGGCGTTCACCTTCACATTGCCTACGGGTGTAGAAGCACAGCTCGAACTATGGAGCATCGGAGAAGTTGAGGTGCAAAGTGAAAGGTGGCACTCTTACCTGAGCACAGCGACGTGCGCCCTCAGCTCAGCCAGCTGCTGTAGCCTTCGCTGTTCTTTCTCCCGGCCACGGCCTTCCCTCTTCACTTTGGAGAGCACGTTACGTCCAAACTCGCGCTGTTTCAGCTCCTTCAACCTCTGCAAAGTCAGACGTTGGAATCTTCACTCTCACACACAATCTGACATAATCTCAGGATATCATTGTCTTGCAATAATAAAAAATCGCCTGGCTTAGATTTCGCCAAATGCGACGAAGGTGTGATAGCGCTTGATTGGGTTTTCAACAAGCAACATTTTCTACTGGAATTGTGTGTATGTATTTCCCCACCAAATTTAGCAGGGAAATTATGTCACATGACATGGTGACATCATGCAGTCGGACAGACACCAACAAGAAGGCTTGTGGAGGGTTCCAATATAAAGCTATCACTTTAATTGCTTTCCGAGTAGAGCTTCAATGCCAACACCCAAAAAGACCACGAAAAGGAAGTTTGTAGTTGGGAACCACAAGATGGTTCTCTCCTTCGTGCCATTATTTCGTTGCGACGTCACCGGGCCCAAAGTGGCTCTAAGGCTGCAGCTTATTTTAGATGCGGAGCATCTCTTGCTCGGGTCTATGTCCCGCGGCGTCGGCGTCGTAGTCCGCACTCACACTACGCATACGCAACTCTCCTCCTCTAGTCTCCTCTCCTTCAAGTGTGAGCGGCAGCGCGCTGCGCGCGTTCCCCATCACGTGACCGGGGCGGGGTCTGGGGCGAAACCGTGTTTCCCCGGAGGAGGGAAAGGAGGAAAGTTTTCGGCGCGCGGGTCGCAGCGCCAGGCCAGGCCTTTCTAGTGGGGTGAGCTTTCCCCGCAACTCCGCGGCTGTCGTCTGCTAGCATTTCCCGACCGCTCGCGTCCGCTGCAGCCTAGATCTCGCCGGCCAGCCCGGTCTCGACGAGGAAACCTGCAAGTGCTGTTAGGGCATTTTGCGCCGCCTTACCGTGCGGTCTGATTAGACTTTCAAAGTTACTCGTGCTACATCAGTTCACCGCTGTTGACTCCACTTCACTCCGTTCTTCCGATGAAGTGTGACGGAAGCAACAGTCCCGTCAGTTAGTGGGTTGGCGCAAGCAAGCGTCAGCACCACCCCGATGCTCCGCATCACCCCATGGTTCCCCTCGGGAAGATGGTGTAATTTTTTTTTTTTTCTCTTTTGCTACATTTTAGCTTTGCGACGGAGTAATTATTTATCGACAAGATATAATCCTTCTTTTGCAAGTTTCAATTAAGGTGCGTTGGGGGCAAATATACTCAGTTGGGGAGAAAAAAAAGTGTGAGCCTCATATATAATTTGCTGCCAAAAACCAACATGTAGCAATAAAAGCTGATACCACTTCTAAGGTTTATGAAGAGAATCTCCTCTTTCACTAGCCAAAGTGAAAAAAAAAACCAAGAAAAACATCCCATTACAAAAACAGATGCATTTCATTGCAGAACAGCATGCTAATTTATATGAAATGACCACAGTAGTCATGAAGGAAGCTAAAATGCTTTACTTAGGCGGGAGCTCGGGCAAACCACAAGGGCGCTCTAGCAAACCTACGTTCCTAGGAATCCAGTTTCAGAACCCACGAGAGAAGGGTCTGTTCTAAACTAAACGCCATGTTTTAACGAAGCTTTGCCAAGTATTTTCTTGACTGGATGCATAGAAATAACGGGACACTGCAACAAACAATTATACCTGCTTGTGCGCATGGTCGTAAGAGTTCATGTGGTTGTCAAACTCCTGGTGCTTGGAGTACTGCTTGTCGCAGAGATCGCAGTAAAAATTGGCCTTGAGGGTGGCCAATGCTTCTTGCACAACTTTCTCCTTTTCTTGCACAGCCTGTAAAATCACACGAGGCGATGTGGGCTGAGATTTTGTTCTGTGTTGAATCACCACGGGCCTTTTCATTTTTGAGGCTGTAAAGCACTAGAAAAAGAGTTCCACAACTGGAGCTCTCCCAATACGGAGTTCACGTCAACAAAAAAGAGACCGAGGTGTTAACCAACCACAGCAAGCAGTCCAAACAACAGACCCTTTTTAATTCAAAGTTTATTTGATGAAGTGAAGAATTAGTTCCCATATTCTGAGACCGGCTAGTTCAAACTCGAGGTACAATAGAAGACACTTTCAAAATGCCAGTCCATCCATGTGTCCAGAGATAACACGACAAAAAAGGCCAAACTATGTGGAGCGAATGTGCGGCGAAGAACCGACAAACTTCGCCTGGCAGCGCGTTTGCTTTGCATGCAGCGCAACGGCCACTCTTCTGACGCCACACACGGCGCAAACGCCGCCGGGCAAAATTTGTCGCTTTTTTTCGCTCCATGAAGTCCAGCCTTAATGGTGGTGTCATACATAGCCTCCACACCAGGGAGCCCAAACGACCCTCGATGACAGAAAATTTATTTGAACGAGTTGTTACCACGTTGTACCAACTTGCAAATGCTCCCTCTTAGTTTTCAACGACTTGAAAACGAGAAGCGGCAAAGAATGAATTTGAATAAGTTGGTACATGCATGTTGCCTTCGATTCGTGAAATTAGAAATGCAGAATTTAGGCGCCCTTGTCCGCTTGTCGCCACCATTAAAAAGAACATTTCCGATGTTTTGCACCTGGAACTAGGTGGCTCTGGCTTTTGAAAAGGGTCTATTAAATAGCACAACAGTGAGTCTACAATCTGGACCATCTATCATCGATACCACACTAGCTGGACACAAACTGCCGCTTACTCCTAACAAAAAGTCATGTGCCAGGTGAAATAGACTGTGCAGAGGACTGCACCTCAGAACGCATTTTAAATTGCCTACTTATTCACACTAATTACGCGCAACACTTGACAATATTCAGAGAGGCTCGTATTAAAAATATATATAAGTGCTGGAATTTTGTAAGGTAAAAGTAGTGGAAGTCTATAGGTTTTATTTGGACCAGATTGAAAGTTCTAATGGGCCGCACCGTGACACTATGCTAATAATGCTACGTTCGTAGGAAGTCAAATAACCTTGTTTGTAAATACCTGGTCACGTCTAAGTATGAATCAATGTGCACGTGTACCACACTGGCAGGCACACCCAAAAGACAAAGTATAGAGCTCTACTTGAATTTCATAACACAACCAGGAGCGAGAGTACTGTTGAAAAAATATTACAAACATTGTTACTTTGCAAATTTTTTTCTACTAGGCTGGAAACAGCTTTGTCATGTTAAAGCTTTCCATCATTGACATGCTGTTACGGGATTTTAGTTCACGTCATGCCTGCTGCAATAGCCAGACCTATAAATAGATCTCACAAAGCGTTCCACACATGCGCGACGTATCGTGCTCCAGTCGCGCAGACCGGCAGGGGGGTTGTCTCATGTGCAAAAGGACTACAGTTCCCACGATGCATGGCATCGACGGCGGTGTAACGAAACTAGCTGGTGAGGTTGGTCGTATTAAGAAGCAAACAAAAAAGGGTACGAGGACAAAGGAATGGTGCAATGCACCCTCCAGAGTTCGTACAGGCTTCAAAGAAAAATATTCAGAGGGTTTTCAGGGACCTTTAAGGGGGCACACCCCCTAGGAGGGTCAACTTTTGAACCCTTGGCTTAAAATTAATTAAATTTACAAGGTAGGCTGGTGGTCACGCTAGAGGGTGCATAACAAAATTTCAGGTCTGTCGGGTAAATGAGAAGAAAATTAGAACAGCTTTCATCAGCAACACAAACACATTGTTTAGTAAACCTATCGTCGGAAAACTATCACAATATTCAAGATTTGTATTCGCTAGATATGTAGCAGAATGCCTAGGGGGTGCGGCTATGGAAAGGTTTTTGTGAGAAGTCAGTTATTTCTATAAATTCTCTTCTGCAAAATTGGTCAAGTTTTTGGTCTTCTGTGTTTTCGACAAAATGTCAACATTTTTTATAAAAGACATCTGTAAAGTGACAAAAGCATTCCATAGCCGCACTCCTTATTAAATTTCAGTCAGGAAAAGTGAAGAACGAGCCTTCCCTGTATTGCCATTATCAAACGATAGGTTGACTAAAATGGAATTTATACCAAAAAGTGGAATGGAGAAAAATGCGTTCAAAGTGCTCCAAACCCTACCTTTTCTTTAGCTTCAATGGACAGAAAATAATTTATTAAAAATTAACTATGCAGTCTAAACTAATGAAACTTTCTGCGAATACTCTCTAGATGTTGTTGGATATATTTATGTAATTTTTCAAAATCAACTTTTTTTGCAGAAATATTTTTTTCTGGGTAGTGTCCCCCCTTAAGGGCCTGTAAAGATATTTTCAAGGACCCCTTAAAAATCTCTATGTAGTAAATTCATAATATAACAACTTTTTGAAATGCACTGCAAAAATTCTTTATTGCACGATACCTAGGAAAAGGCACATTTGCCAAAGAGGCAGGGCTAGTGAAGGGTTCAGTAGAGCAACTGCTGCTTTTCCTTGATTTCCTGGTTGATGTTTAGAAGTTCTTGCATCTTTGTTTTCGCATTTTCCTTAGGCTGTTTGACTTGACAATGTCAAGTAGGAGTGATTATTAGTCGACAAGATATAATCCTTCATTAATTAAACTTGAGGAAGAAAACGGGAAGGGACGGACAAACACAAACTTCCAACTGGCAACAACATTTATTTACACCAAGCGTTTGCTTATATACAGGAAAAGAAAGGGGGTGAAAAAGGTTGGAAAGGAGGAGCACTATGCCGTCAAGGGTACGTCGCTGTCGGGAACGTGGAGGGGAGAAAGCTCCGGACTAAGAAATCTTATCTCTTTCCTCGAAAGGGCAATGGATGGGGAGCCGATGTTGTCCTTGGATAGACGCATGGCGAAGGCTTCTAGTATCTCCCGACCATACCTCGAGGTGTGACCCCCGATTCTTGTAGTAGAGGGAAAGACGGCCGAGCAGGGAGTGCATTCCGATGCGTGTTTGGCGATCGGGTGGTGAATAACCTCTGAAGCTAGTGAGGGTGCTGTATGCGCTGAAGAACTTTGTAGAGGTTTTACTGAAAAACACCAAATATGCTGAAAACGCCTTTGTATGTAGCTGTTGAGACTTGGGTAGATACAGGTATGCACCATGGCGTTCTGAAATGCGCAAAGGCAGATAAAGATGTAAACCATTACAAAGATTTCCTGCAAATTCTGTCTACTAAGTATTTCAGGCCGATTTCCACAAACTACTCCGCATCCGTATCTGACAAGCAGGACCTCAAGAAGATCTTCTTCAACAAGCCACTATCTAGGAAATTGTTAAAGCTTTAGAACTGCATCCGTGAAAAACAGTGCAGACCATAAGAAACCGGTCAAAACATAAAAAAAAAAACTGTGAGCTTCAAAAAAGATTTTTTAAAAAATTGAAAATGTATTTCAAGATCCCCGGTCACAGCGTTACCGAAGGGTGCGCAGGTTTTCGGTCAGCGAAGGCTCGTTCGCGGTCCTGAAAAAAATCCCTCGACTGCCGCATGTGGTCCGCGGGCCGTATGTTTTCCGGCTCTGCTCCAGAAGCAATAAAAACGCCGGGTGGCTGCTGTTGCAACGTCGTGAACGTCCGCCAGCCTCTCTGTCTCCTTTTTAATTTGGTTTGACTATTACTGTTGTCGCTGTGACAAGCACCAGAGGTTTGGTAACATTTCAGCATAGAAACAAAACCAAGAAGTGAAAGCTAAAAGAAAGGTTAAGACTTCTTTTATATATCAAAACTATACTGACGGTGCCCTGCGCTAGCTATGTAGCACAGGTTACAAATGTATTCAATTCACAAATGGCGTCACAGTGGACTGTAGCAGCGGGCAGCGGAGAAGCGTCGTCTGCATTTTTGTATGGGGTTTTGGCGCCTCTAGTGGCAAATTTGGGGAGCAGGCGCAACGGCGACGAAGCATGGGGGAGCGAACCATTGGGCAGGCATTATCAGTATAAAGGAGGCTATGATTAAACATATATAAGTGCTGGAGTTTTGTAAGGTAAAAGTAGTGGAAGTCTAAAGGTTTTATTTGGACCAGATTGAAAGTTCTAGTGGGCCGCACCGTGACACTATGCTAATAATGCTACGTTCGTAGGAAGTCAAATAACCTTGTTTGTAAATACCTGGTCACGTCTAAGTATGGAACCACCAGCTAGTACCAAGCGAGCCTACACACTATTTTATGAGCTTGGCCAAGTTTTACGTAATTCATAAATCAATGCGCACCTGTACTACACTGGCAGGCACACCCAAAAGACAAAGTATAGAGCTCGACTTGAATTTCATAACACAACCAGGAGCGAGAGTACTGCTGCAAAAATATTACAAACATCGTTACTTTGCAAATTTTTTTCTACTAGGCTGGAAACAGCTTTGCAATGTTAAAGCTGGCCATCATTGACATGCTGTTACGGGATTTTATTTCTCGTCATGCCTGCTGTAATAGCCAGAGCTATAGATAGATCACACAAAGCGTTCCACACGTGCGTGACGTATCGTGCTCCAGTCGCGCAGACCCGCAGGGGGGTTGTCTCATGTGCAAAAGGACTACAGCTCCCACGATGCATGGCGTCGACGGCGGTGTAACGGAACTGGCTGGTGAGGTTGGTCGTATTAAGAAGCAAACAAAAAAGGGTACGAGGACAAAGGAATGGTGCAATGCACCCTCCAGAGTTCGTACAGGCTTCAAAAAAAAATATTCCGAGGGTTTTCAAGGACCTTTAAGGGCCTGTAAAGATATTTTCAAGGACCCCTTAAAAAATCTCTATGTAGTAAATTTATAATATAACAACTTTTTAAAATGCATTGCGAAAATTCTTTATTGCACGATACCTAGGAAAAGGCACATTTGCCAAAGAGGCAGGGCTAGTGAAGGGTTCAGTAGAGAAACTGCTGCTTTTCCTTGATTTCCTGGTTGATGTTTAGAAGTTCTTGCATCTTTGTTTTCGCATTTTCCTTAGGCTGTTTGACTTGACAATGTCAAGTAGGAGTGATTATTTGTCGACAAGATATAATCCTTCTCTCGCAAGTTTCAATAAAGGTGCGTTGGGGGCAAATATATGCAGTTGGGGAGAAAAAGAAATGTGAGCCTCATATATAAATTTTTGCCCAAAACCAACATGTAGCAATAAAAACTGATACCAGTTCTAAGCTTTATGAAGAGAAAGTGTTCATTCTAAGTTCTAACTAGCCAAAGTAAAAAAAAATGACAAACAAAAAACATCCCATTACAAAAAGAGATGCATTTCATTGCAGAACACCATGCTAATTTATATGAAATGACCACAGTAGCTACAAAGGAAGCTACACCTGGCTTTCAACATTGAAGAAAACATAGGGGAAGCTGCGAATATTCTTTTGGTTTGACTTGACAATGTCAAGTCGAACAGCCTAAGGAAAACGGCGAAAATGAAGGTGATGTCATTTATTGCCTCTACTTCTCGGTGTCTGTAGTCGTCGTGACCCAGTCACAACCGCTGAACGTCGCGCTCCTCGGGCATTGCACGCAATTTAAACTATGTTCACCATGTGTAGCGTAAAACAGACGCGGAAGCAAACAAACCAGGAGTAGCTAGCAAACAGTACACAAGGACAAGACGAACGAGGGGCAAGATTGCAAGATGGCGGACGGGCGAGACCGGATACGGAACCACCACCATCAATTGTGGTCAGGCGCTTAACAGTCATCCAATAAATCTGTATACATGTGCGATATAAAAAACTTCCTCGTTGAGATTTTGCAATTATGTTTACACATAAAAAAAATAATTATATTTTAGTACTGTAAAAAAAAAATTCATTATTGCAAAAAACAAAAAAAAAACTGTCTGTTATGGGGAAATTCCAGGGCTTTCAAGGTCTGGAAAATTTTGTTTTCAAATTCAAGGGTTTTCAAGATTTTCAAGAACCCGTGCAAACCCTACTTTCATATATTATAATATCCCAAAATTAAAACAAAACCTAGGAACCTAAAGAACACTGTTACCATGAACAAGCTATCACCGGTTTTAAAGTATCAAGTGCTCTTTCTTCTTCAAGCCTGATTGAAAATACATTTTTTGGAGTATTAATTGAAGCTGTCTAATTTGGTGCTTGGCAACCCCATATCCAGGTAACATGCAAAACAGCCTCCATGTCGTGTTTGTGCTAAAAGTGTGGCACTGTGTTTATTTCAGTTAGTCAGTGGCTTATTTTCTAGAGTGAAGGAAAGAGCACAGCACTGAGGTAACAGCCTGCCAGCTGCACACTTAGGTACAATCGAGTTATATCAAAGGGATACAGTCCGTACCTTGTACTTTAACTTGAGCTCTTCTGTTTCTTCTTTCTCAATTTCCAGGGTCTTCCTTTTCTCTGTGGTCTCCTCAGCATAGTCCATCTACGCATCAAAAGAAGACGTCGTCGTGCACATTTCTATACCGCATCTCTTTGTAAAAAGACGCCGCACTCCCAAGAATACATTTTTTTAAACTGTCTACATGGGCTATGTGCAATCACATCTTGTTAATATGGAGACCTCCATTCTCCCCAAAATTGTCCATAATATGAGTTGTCTCTAATAACAAGACAAAAATTTGTGTATTTACCTAGTTCGTCCCAGAAAAAGGCGTCTATATAGTGGGGTATTCATATTACCGAGGCCCATACTAACGAGATATCACTGCATATATATAAACAAAATTGATTCAATGTTTAGACCACATTCTCAACCTAGGCAGAGCCATGGATGGAACATACAGGGTCACCTTACTCTTACCTTTTTTTCTTTTACACCTTCTCCCAGTGCACAGAGGTCAATAGTGCGAAGAAAGGTGCGCAGTGGGCGTACCTATGCTCCATGGTCCTACCAGCCAATCAAAGGCTCAAAGGATAACTTGTATTTTGACGTCACTGCGACGATGTCCTCCAAATAAGCATAATTTTTGAGCCAGTAAGCGTGAGCAGACGAAGTCGCCTCAAACTAAGTGCCTCTTGTAGCGTATAGATCGTTATTTTCTGGGGGAGGGGGGAAGGGGGTTTACATAGCGTATTTTGTGACATTCGTGCCGTAAATAGGTAGTGACCCTTTTAAGTGCAAATGAAATTAAAGCGGAGTGTGCATACAGCGCATGTAAGTTTTTATAGCAAATATACTGTTTAACACACTATGCAAGGAGCTTCGCCTTACATACACTGGCATGCTCGCACGTAAAGGGAAATAGAGTAAATTAAATATGTCTTCAATATTTGACTAAATTCAAAGGGCTATCATGGACAGGAACATCTTGGCAGCATTTGCAGAAATAAAAAAAACAAAAAAAAAACCAGATTTTTTATTACTTTAGGTAAGAATGTTAGCCAGAAACACGTCACTTTAAGTAAAAGTGGTTAATTTTCTAATTCAAAAAGGCTCGAGGTACACCTAGGCACTTTTTACAAGTTGTGAATGCGAAAGCATGAATGTCATTCTTGCGAGCTATCTCATGAAGTGGGCACGCCGCGCTGACATTGGCGTGCAGCCACCCCAGAGTAAGCCCCAGCGGGCTCTGGTCTGGGAGGCCTGGCTGGCCCGGCCAGCCAACCGCTTCCTTCTCCCGGCACGCTCTGGTGCAGCCACGTAGCGCCATAGGGTGGCTCTCCTTGAAACTGACGCGCGATGGCCCTATCCATCGAATTTCGGCTTCATTTAGCTTTCGTTTTGCGTGGCTTTTTTGTGCGGCTTCAAAGCTGGGATGCCTCAGATCGCGGCTTCACTTCGCTCCATTGGGAGAGGGGAATTTAGGTGCCGTTTGGCGCGGCTGACGACGTCGGCTCGCTCCATGGGACAGTTAACGCTTTCGCATTAAAACAAAAAATTACGAAACAAAAGAGGTCACGAAGTTATCGGGAAGTCGGGAACGGTCACAAATGCTAATTCTCTACGCTCTTTCTGACGACAATATAAAATGCGTTGTTACTCGCGATTTTTTAGTTTTCAGGCTAACTGGCATTCAGTTCATAACTAATTCAAAACATTAATAATTTGCCTCAACCCCCCCCCCCCCTTTTTTTTTTCAAACCAAAACTCTCAGTATTTGCAAAATATCAAGAAACGTTGTCATAACTATTATTACTCGGCACACTTTTTGTTGCATACCAAAAGCCACCCAAAATGGTAAACACATTTTTAATGTGAAAGCATTAACTATAGCATGGAGCGGAGCCGGCGGCGTCTGCAACTGCAAAAAAATGCGAAAGAAATGTCCATTCTCCCATTTGCTGAGCAAAACGGCTCCTAGATAGCCATTGGTGCCCGCTTCACAAGAGTGCGCTCGGCCTCCGCTCTTGTGGCAAGCGTTGCCGGAGCTGTGGCCGTTTCACAAGAGCGTGCGCTCGGCCGGCCGCAACCTCAGCAGAAGCAAAACGTGGCCGTCCATGCCAGTACACTGCAAACAAACTAAGGGAGTGGACGAACGACATTCATGTTTTCGCATTCACAACTCATAAGTGCTTAGGTGTCCTCGGAATTTTCATTGCGTTCCTTTTTTTACGAACATCCATCTGTAAAATTTAAATACACATTGGATAAGAGGTTAACAAACACAAAAAGGCTATTTCGAGCGTTCTACTTTAAGTCACTGACAGGACAAGAAAGATGCCCAGCCCCCAGCGGCAGCGGCTTGTTGCCTTCCATCGTGCTTTGGCCGCACGTGTGCACTTTAAGCTTCCGGCATACCAAAGCGTCGTCAAAGGGCTTGCGGATGTGGGACTACCAAAGTCCACCTTTGCCGTTCTTGTTTTATTGGCGACTACAACTGAACTTGCGAGTTCAGACACACGAGACCGTTGGCGGCGGCGCCAGCGAGGTACACGAAACGCACACGACAGAAAAAGTAAATGTGAGGCTGGCAATGCCCCGTGTTCGTACTTCCATCTCCATTCTTCCAAATCCCATGATGTCCTCTTTGAGAATGATTGGCAAGGGGTCTCTGCGACCTGGAAAGACACGCGACACACACACTCTGTAGCAACCAAATAAACGACCAAGACGAGCGTGTATGGACGAGGTTTATGATGGCTCTCTCCAAATCAAATGCTGGAGGTTCTCCCGAACCGCTCGTGAACGGATTGAATTTTTTTTTTTGTTTCCCTCGTCTTCAATTTTGAAATAGTTCGATCGAAGGTGAAAATGCTGCAATTCAGCAGCTTTATTACTTCAAAATTTTGTGGCTTTTGACCCAATATCTTTTTGTGTTAGATAATATTAATGAAAAAAATAAAAATTAAGAATAAAAGAGCATAGTCCTCCTTAGAAACAAACTATGTAGCAGTCAGTTAGGCTGCCATGGGAAAATATAGAAGCCCAAACATTGCAAAAGTGATACAATACCATTAAAACTTTTTTGAAGACCTCAGTAATCACATACGGAAGTAAAACGTTAAAATTCACTCCTTTCCCACACAAGTGCAACAAGGCAATGGCAACGCAGAATGTATTGCGCATTGCTTGGCGGTGATGCTGCACAGGTGAACTTGGCACGCATTTCGTGCCTCGACAGCGCAAACATAAATTGTGCGCAAAATTTCTTAAAAAAAAAAAAAAAAAAAAGCACCTTTAAAGCTATACTTCGTTTCACCTTATCTGCGAGCGAAGCCAAAGCTAGAAGCGCGAGACCAGCGCCTTTTGCGTTTCTCCCCAGCTCGCGCGCTCGAGCAAAGCCTGAACGCACGGAGCTTTCGTGCTCGCGCTTCCAGCTTTGCCTTCGCTCGCACATAAGGTGAAACGAAGTATAGTGCATTATTAAAAGCGGAATGCAAAGTTTCCGTCTCTTGCGGTAGCACACCTCGACTAAGACCCTGCTATTTTGTATCTCCCCATTTCTTCCGAAGCATGCGCTCGTTGTCTTCCCCGTTGTCTCTTGCACACTCTCCCTCTATACGTGCCAGTACGCTCGCTGAGCATCTCCTAGCTAAGAAGACCGTAGTTCTAGACTTTGTACATCCCCTACAGGAGGCCGCCACAGAGCACAGATAGGACAAATGTTGCATCAGCGTTTGGTTAGGACCCGCGCCCAATAACAGAGGACATGAGTCCTCAATTATTGAATGGCGGTGTCTCAGTCGAATGTTGGTATAGCACTTGTGCGACGCTTTTTCGTTACAGGAGCACGTTACTCGAACTGGCTAGGAGCCAGTCACATAAAGCATACAGCATTAAAAGCAGTCATAGGAAAGGCATCACATGTCAGGTGACAAGTAGTCAAACAAAACACAACAAACCAAAAGAAACGTTCACAAAGAGAAGAACGACTGATAAACATGCAACAATGATGTCCTAGTGATGGGCTGAATCGGCAAAGTCAGGATTCAGCAATGTTTGGCATGTGCCAAACTTTTGCAGATAGTGCAGACTGAGCAAATATTCGGCAGACAGATGCGCATGCGCACGTGCAATGGCTGAGCTCGAACAAGACAGAGACGGCGGTACCCGGTGCAATTTGCAGCAAACTATGAACCAAGACGAGATGGTAATGGCACCGTGTGTTCGCCAGTTTGTGCAAGTGTGGTCGTGGTCAATTTTTGTCGTCGTGAGTGGAAAATCGAACAGGAAACTGATGCAAATTACAAAACCTACCAACAATAAATGTTGTGAATATAGAATGCACACCTGCATGCAAAGCCGACGCTGATGCAAAAACGTGCAAACTTACAATAACAGTGTAACCTCCTCCAGTGGAGATCGCGACACAGAGGGAGGGGGGTGAACTTGCACCTTTGAAGTTGCAACACACAAACTAAACTCGCGCATTGTGAACGTCTTTCAAAAGAAGTCCCCAATTTTGCAATGCACGATATGATGCTGATGCAATTATCATGTAAAATAATACTCAATATCAATATTTATACCATACTTTTAACTTTCAACAAATGTCTATAATACTTTTCGAAGGAAAAGTCATTGACCAGTGTGGCAACCCTGCCTTTCTGCTGAATTTGTAGATTTTGAGAGAAAGTTAAGCAATGGCAAATGATTCTGCAAAAGTTTGGCCCGTCACTAGTTTTTTACCATAAACAAATCTGATTGGCAACACTAAAGCAAGGAAAGAAATGATGCAACGCCACAAGACTCGGGCATGTCGCCCTGGGACTTTCGCCCATGATGCAAGATCTCTACCGGTAGATGTCCAGGTATAATAATCAGTAGGGCAAGTAATTCCTCATGAACTTTCAACTAATTACTAGTGATATTACTGTCTAAGAAGCACGCTGGAAGTAGGAAAAATAGGTAGCATTTATTGTCCCAAATATATTAAACCTCGGATTCTTCCAATATTTGTGTAAAACACAAAACCAGCACGGACAAGTTTGCATCTCAAATGATTCAATGCCAAGCAAAGCAAAGTTACAGCATTTTACGTCCATCCGGCCTCTAGCATTTATGCTCAGCCTGTCCACAGCACACAGACCAGAAAACCAACCTCAAGCCAAGGGTTTGAATCCACTAAAGTCTAAAAACACGAAGCCAAGTACAAAAGCTTCGTCTCCCATCTATTGACGACGTAACGCTGACTCTCCAGAAGCACCCCCTAAACAGGCCTTGAATAAGACCACTTGGGACAAAAACAAGCAGACAAACAACAACAAATCCCATCCAAACCTTTATTTCACAAGAGGGTGTCACTGTCTCGACGTGAAACACTAACTGCTAGCTTCTC
Source organism: Ixodes persulcatus (assembly GCA_013358835.2). Lineage (NCBI taxonomy): Eukaryota > Metazoa > Arthropoda > Arachnida > Ixodida > Ixodidae > Ixodes > Ixodes persulcatus. The sequence goes on from JABSTQ010009925.1 coordinate 230,589, forward strand.
TCCGAGTAGACCGCTGTTAGGCGACGCTTAGAAAGGAGGTCGTACCTTCCATCAGCCTTGACTTTGTGCAACACTGCGAGGAATAAATTTCAGATTTGTTAGGGCATTGCAGTTCCCCCCAAAAATGGTGTTCAAAAATATTTTTATCATTGGGGCATACTGTTGAGACCTGTTATAACGAAGTCAACGGGAATCGGAAATCACTTCGCTATATCCACTATTTTGTTATAGCCGACTTCGGTTATAGCGAAGTGCAAAAGGGAATGGGAAATCGTGATCGCTTCGCTGTAGCCGCTATTTTGTTGTAACTGACTTCTTTATAACCGGTCTCGACAGTACATGGAAAGGAGCATTCTGTTCCGACTATAGTTTAAATTCTATCAGACAACTAATGCCTACCTGCCAAGTTCGAAGAAACCAAATCCGGGAGAATTTCTAAGCGGGGGGGGGGGGAGCTGTGTTTAAAAAAAAAATGGACAAGATTGTATTGCACTGCTCATGCTAGCGAGATACAGCCGGGCCTCGCTATCAATGTAACTGTCTGTTGCGACGCAAAAACTCCTTAAGTGCGGGAGGGAGGGGGGAGTAATTTGCATTTAACGGGAAATTTTCCTGTCAATCATAAACCCATACAAACTGAACATAATTTGGGAGTCTCGCAGGTAATATGGGAAACTTGGCAGGTATGCTAATGCAGAATTGCTAACAAAGCAGTAAAGCTGAATTAAAAGAAAGCAGTGAATGCATTTGTGCAACATTCAGGCGTGTACACTGCTTTACATGTAGTATACCACACCGTGAAAAGAACAAGTACGAGCGAGGGGCTTTGGTAACAAAATCCTCTTCAAGTGCAACCAGAGCACTATTCCAAACTACCCACTCATTCATGTTAACCTTTCACAAGACACCGAATTTTAACTCGTAAAATGGGGTATTACATAAATGACTTCTTGTTAAAAGCTCTCAGATTTAAATGTCTTTTTGACGCCTAAATGAGGCAGATGCCTCAATAGCCTTTTTTTTTCTTTCTTTTGATGTAGGCTTCTGCTGAGAATGGTTTATGTATAAAGCGTACTTGATAAAATTACCATTATTGCCAACACTATAAAATTGAAAATAATGTAACAATTTGCCTGGGTCCCTTCACAAAAATTTTCTCCTTTCCCACACTATTGTGGCAAAGGCAATGGTAATGGAGAATGTGGGGCATTTTGCTTCGCAGTGATGCTGCACAGACGAACCCACTATGGACTTTGTGTTTCGATGGCATGAACATCGTCGTGCATGGCGTCTTTGAAAGAAAGCGCTAGAAAGATAGCGCTCGAGTGGGAGTGGATCGTGAAGTTAGCATATTTTGCGGTTGCATATACATACTTTGACTCTGCCATTTCAAGTCTCCCTGCTGTTGCGCAGGAGTTCGTTGTAAATCTCTAAGCGTTTATCGCATCGCAAAACTTGAATTTGCGGTGTTCGCGATCTGCAATATCAATTCCCGCATCACGTGGTTTGTAGCCGGTGCCAGGGCATTTATTGTTAATTTTTGATAAAGTTTTGCTGTGGCAGCCTCATTTTGGGTGGGCGTTTTTTTGAAACTTTACAGTAGTGTTTTTTTTTTGTTGTTTTTGTTTTTTCATCGCAAAAATGAATTATGCATTGCCTAACGCTCATTTTCCGCCCAAATGTAGCGCCAGCGATCCGAACCAGATGGCGAAGTTTCAGAACTATACTTTATCTCTTTTAAAAGTTACCAGTGATTTTCTGAAAATTTAAATAGGAAAATGGAACCCGTTTTTGGTAACTGGCATCATTCAGCTCTATGTATTCAAGAGCTCCGTCAACAGCAGTTTTCACACTGAAATTTTCACAAAAATTTATTTTTTAAGTGAGATAATGGATAGTTCTGAAACATTAGCATCTAGTTTGGACCGTTAGCACTTCACTTAGGCATAGAAGGAGCGTTTGGCGTTGCATAGTTTATTTTTGTGGTGAAGAAAAACCTTATATACTTTTTTGGGACACCCTGCGATTTACTGTTTTTAGGGCAAGTTCATTGGTATTGAATTTTTTTTTTACGAAAAAATTACACATAAAGGACAGAACATGGTTAACACATATTTAAAACAGAAAATTTGTGCACAAGATTGTTTGCTATTCCTTTTAATCCATATGGCAAGTACTACCTGGGGTGTGTTTAATGTTTCCAACTGACGTCGCAAAGCATTACATTTTAGCAGAATCACATGTTGGATTCTAGAACAGGTGACATGCCTGCATGTGTACAGCATGCATTTTTCTTTTTTCTTTCAAAGTAACACTTTGTGCCTTGAACCAACAAGTATAAGACACCATGCACACCATGCCTTTCAGCTTATTACATCTTCATCAGTCCACATATATTGAAAAATCTAAATATTGCAGTTTTGTCTGTCTGTTGACCATCAACAACTTTATTCAATTGTTGGACTTCCTGCACCAGAGTGGAAAGTGAAACCACATTAAATATATTTAATCTTACCATATGATGTGGTTCACTGAGCAAACTATAATCATAAGTCTTAATTATGAATATTTCATATTGTTTCAACTGCATCACTGCTAGTGCAAGGTGATGTTGCAAAATAGCTATACAACAAAAGGGATAGAGTCATAGCTTCGGCACACACATCTTTTGCAGGATTCACAAGTTGAGTGGTCCAAACTACCAAGCACTTGGCTTGCCACTCTAAAAAGTTGCCAACCCTTGGTAGCTGTCAGCTTAGTTTACTTTGTTCACGCCTCCCTAGATTCTACTATGGACCCAGACTGGGGTACCTGTACGCAAATGAAACCTTATGCAAAGAGTCACCACACAGTGGGTTCGTCTTGACATACGTCGATGCGTGTGAGACCGAACAGCAGCAAGTACAAGCATCTAAAACCATTCCAGTCGGCACAACATGCAAACCTTCCTTTTCCTTGCAGAATGACTGCAACCGTTACATTTGGCAGGTACTTTGGGCAAAGCATGACATGTGAGGGGTCACAGTGACAGAAGCCTCATTAACTACTAAAAAAGAGAAGAAAAAATCCTAGCTCGTTTGACACTTCGTTAACAAACCTGAGGAAGCTGTGAGTACATGGCCATAGCTTCCTATGCTTCATTTCACCTAGCAACGATATTTGAGCCAAAACTACACTACAAGCACTTTCTTTGAAATGTATCTCAGTTGCTGAGTGAGAGAAACTGCCACACAAGTTTGCCTCTGTAGCTTATGTGGAAAGGAATAAAGAACAATTTCTCACCAAATACGCAGATATATACTGATTGTAAACTTCTTTCAGAGCTATCAGCACGCAACCGTTTGCTGAAGCGTTGAACAGAATACAGGAAAGCTAGGTTTCTATGGCCATTAAATTATTAAAAATGAATGCAATGGGTAGATAGAGCAGAAAAATGAAAACTGAAACCTTTGACTCGACCACCGTGAGGGCATCGGTTGGAGACCAGCAGTGTCCCTGCTGCATGGTTCCTCCAGTGAGACCGACGCAGCTTTGGGATCTCACCATCCTTCCATGCACCTCTAGTATGTGGGTCCCTCCAAGCACTTCATGCTAGAACATGGAGTTGTATGTTAGGGCCAGATTGAGCTTGGAGCCTTTATAGATTACACAAATATTTACAACAGACCAATCACTTGAGTGATCATCGTAAACATTGAGAGCAAGGAGGGAATGCTGCTTCGATTTCTTCCAATTTTTCTTTTTGCAACGGCCACTGATGAAGAGAAAAGCTAGTGCATATCTCGCAGATTAGTCGGATGGCATCTTTACATATGTTTCACTTGAGTGATTCTACACTTCTTATTTCATTTATTTAGAAGAAAAAGCTTGGTTATCAAAACCTTCCAACACTTTTCAGTAACACTCGTAAGAATAATGATTGCTCCTTTATTGTTTGTCGACAAAGCTATAAGAGAGAAGGAAGAGTACAACACAAAATATAAGATGGCATCACTGAGTTTACCCTGTATCCAAACTAGAATGCACAGGAGTGTGTTACCAGGGCTCATTGTTTAAGCAAATTATGTTTCTTCTGCTAGACCTTCTGTTACCTTAAAGGACACATGCAAAGGAAAAAAACATTTTTTTTTTTTTAAACGGCCTAGATGGAAAAACGATGTTATGAAATAATTTTACAATGAAGAAAAAAAGAATTCTAGAGCTATATTTACGGCGCAAAACGAATTTGTAGCTGGTGCCTGCGGGAGCCGTTGCGGGTCACGTAGTACACCTGTGCGCCGCTGCCGCCTCAAAGTCATGCCGCAGCCGCACACTGAGCGTGGTGCGCCTCTGGTTCAACGCGTTTCCCCACGCCGCCGCCGTGCAAGTTCGTCTGCTCTGGGCCGCCGTCGCCGTCATCTGACCGGCCACAGGTCTATCATGTCTGCTTGCACTTTTTCGGGAGTTTCCTTTGGGCTCTAAAAGGTACTTATTAATCTTTGTTTTTTTGTTGCACTTCATACGAAGATGAATAAGTAACTTTCAGAGACCATAGGAAGCTTCCGAAAGAGCGCAAGCACCATGTGACAAATAGGGGCCAGTCACGCGATAAATAGCGGCCACTTTTCCGCGGCGCCCGCGGGCGCCAAATACAAATACGCATTGCGCCGTAAATATAGCTTTAAAAATTTTTCTTTTTCGTTGTAAATTCGTTTTACGACTTCCTTTTCCCAACCAGGCTGTTTTAAAAAAAAATATTTTTTTCCTTTGCATGTGTCCTCTAAGAACATACTTTTAGCTACACTCAAAATAAAATTATTTTTCTCCATTGGGAGAGGGGAGGCAGAGCAAAGAGGCAACTCATGCTTTGCTTAACAAGCCTCTATCTCCTCCACAGTAGCGGAGAAAAAGCATGAATATGCACAATATTCTATATAATGACACACACACACACAAATGTATAAAGAAGTACTTACACAGGCAATAATTAAAAACAAAATATCAATTAATCTAGCTTTCCACTATAAACAATAGATTATAGAAACCTCATTAACAAATACCAAATAAAACTTTTTTATGGTTTCACTTAAAATATCTATATTTAGTTCATTCAAAATATTAAAAAAAATGGGATACTATATATTTTAACATCCGAGTACCGTAGTTTGTTCTGGAGTGCGGAACTAACCACTTGTCTGCACAGCAAATGTTATTGACAGCCTCCCTAATCTTAAGGATAGAAATTGATATTAATACACTTTAAAAGCTCTGTTTGTGACAGAGCTTTTGGATTTCTCGGGCATCTTGCAATTTCCGTGGCCATATTTAAATATACTAGAAGTGTAAACTGAAAACTCGTTGACTAAAACTGCAGGTGCCATTTATTTCATGACGTGAAGAAACATTGCTGCAATATCTGTTTGCAACGGCCAAGGACTCCACTAAATCAAAAGCTACTCAAAACTGCACAAGACACTCGTTTCCAAGAAAGTAGCAAAGGTACACAAAAATATTGCCTTTACACTAAAAATTATGTCAAACTGAGGTTTGTTGTATCGAGGTTCAATAGCAACCAGTGAGGTCTTTTAGTCATGCAGCCCTGCAACGATTTTAACGTTGAAAGAATTGGCATGTTCTACTTTGGACATTGTTAATCTTGTCACAAAGGACAAAAAAAAACACCTTCTTCCTTCGAAATGTTGCGATTCCGCCGCGTAATCGCGAGGCAAAAATTAGAATATCCCCCGACCTGCAGCCGCGAGTAGCGGCCATGACAAACATGCGGCATGACGTCAATGGGGGATCTCGTAGAAAGATAGCAAGTTTTGCGAATACCTGCTCGATAAAAGGTAACTTTTCTATAAATCTTGTTGTTCCAACATAAATATAAATGCGTCAAAAACCTGGTATCATCAACAAAACTTTTATTATACGGAGTTTTAGTGGCGCCATCTATCCTAGGTCCACCAAACCGTCAGCTCTATCTGACCGCGAACAGCCGCCAGAAGCCGGAGGGGGAGGGGGACAGCGCCGGATGGGGATGGCCGGACCCGGAGTAGACTTTCCTCCTTTCACCAAGCTGCGCCCGCCAGCACGAGGTCACGCGGTCGCGAGCGGATGAGTTCTCGCTGCTCACTCATGGCTCTAGAGAGAGAGCTTCACCGGAACCCCGCGCAAACCCCATTGACGTCACAGCGCATGTGACTCGGAAGATGGTGAAGGAGTTGAGAGGTGCCGAAAACCTCAATCTTTGTCCATTTTTAAAATAAAAACTAGGACATGCAGGCAAAAGCGGTTTTTGTTCTTTACTTCAGAAAGGTCGAGACACCAACTCCCAAATTATTTAAGCAAAGCACTGAAACTGTCGCACAGCTCCTTTAACTGTGACTGCACCTCAAAATGATCTTACCTGCTAGTTTCAAGCTTAAAGGACCATAAAAAAGATACAAACTTTGGCTAACAAAACTCAGGTCAAACTCCTCACTATTACAAAGCATAGAGCACGCATCACCCCTTGTCTAAGAATACTAACTTGCGAAGAAAAAAAAACTCGTAGGAAGAGATGAATTATATGGTTGTCACTGCCATCTTCTATAGTATAGACCAGGTGCGCACAGCACGCAGCCCGCGGCCCCTTTCTGTGTGGCCCGCGGACATGACACTGCAAGATGTGTTCAAGACGGCAACCAGTGCAATGATGCCAGATATTGAAAACCTGTGTGCCAGATATTGAAAACCCGCACAGTTCCCAATAAACATTTTTATGGCCCGCGTCATTTTTTTAGTTGTGCACTCCTGGTATAGACCCTTTAAGATAAAAATATATTATGATTTTTAATTCCTACCAGCTGGGCATGGGTCGCATACAAGTCAGCCTCTGCTATGTGCCGAGAAACTGGGAGAGGAGGAGGGGAGAGCGCACGGAGATGTCCGAACGCCAAGCTCTGGTTGGAATGATTAGTGGGAAGACCTAAAGCCAGCGGCCTTTGTCTCCACTGCACTCGTCGAACGCGTTAGAACGCGGAACACCAGTGTTTGGCTTTCGCATTCAAACATGTTTGACAAGTGCAGAGGAGACAAAGGCGGCCAGCATTAGGTCTACCCACTAATCCTTGGAATCGGAGCCTGGCGTTCTGACGTCAACGCGTGCGCTCCGTCTCCCCCTCTCCCTCACCCTCTCGGCACTTATGGTTGCGAAAACTAGAGCATGCTTTATTTTTTTTTTAAATTTATGATATCTTAGTATTTTTTTTAGTGGGGGACGAGTTGTCATTATCGTCATAGTTATGCTGCTTGGCGGTGTTGCTCCGTAAAGTGTACTGCCTGGATATTTCGTGCGAGCGTATTTGACCTATGCAACCTGGTACCTCACGAATAAATATTGTAAAAAAACCACTGGCACATACTACCGGTTACAATATTTACATAAAATAGGTTACGCGATCAAATTAATTATGAAAATAGCTCGCAAAACTTAGGAGCCGCAACAAGGTGGCCAGTGTTGCTGCAGTAGAGATAGTGCGTGATGCAGTAATTACCTAGATGTTACTCAATAGCTGCATCATTTTGTGGCAGTTCTATTTGAGGAAACCCTACATAAATGTTTTCGATAAACCTTTCCATAAAGGCGCCATTATCTCGAACGGCGTCGCTTCCAGTACAGGCGAAAACATTGTATTGCCGTCGCCACGCCAATAGAAGACAATCCGGATATAAGCGTGACTGTCTCCTATTCTCCGTTTTGCCATAACTTTTTTTTTCTTTTTTTGCTATATGCAGGTTGAAAGTTTTTATGCTTCTTTCGTCACACGTACCGGGCATGTCTACCGGGTGGCTGGGGGTCGAGAGTAAACAAAGAAGATGTATAGGCAGAAAAACAACATATATCCGTAACACATATTGGAAGCGTGCGACACGTAAAGGTGGGGCGCCGCTCCGCCTTGCAAGCCGGTAGGCTATGCCACTCCAGACGGCGTCCACATTACGTCACATAGTGAAGCGCTGCCCACTCCTGGCTACCTCTTGTGATGTGACCACCACTGTGTCTCGACTGCGTCTGCGCCTTCCCGGGGCAGGGTTTCTCTCTATCTTTGTCCAGGGTTACTCAGTGTGTGTTCTCACGTTATTCAACCTCCAGGAGTTGCTTGGAGTTCGGGGTCAATCGTGTCTCCCTGCAGTTGTTTTACGAGGTGCAACGCATCGTTTTGTTTTTCGTTTATCTGCGCCAGTATAATTCTCTGCAACGCGCTTGTGCGCTCGACTGTCCCGAAATCACTACAAGACGACATTCACCGGTGCTAGTAATTGATGAAATCTATGTGAGAAGTGTTTTTGGCTCCCCTTGTCGCTGGACTGTTCCGTGCTCGCTGGCAGATTGAGTAGATATACTAAAATTTAGATGATTGTGCCTGTGTAAAAAATGTTAGTGCCAACATTTTGTATAGCGCTGTGCACAGGTAAGCTGATATTGAATAGAAGCTACGGTGGTATGCACCGTAGCTTTTTCTGCTAGGAGCCACACCGTGGTGCCACTGTTTCGTTGCGTGCGTCCAGTAGGAAAGTCAGAAAGCCAATGAAGCAGCATTTAAAATATTCTAAAGTAATATTTCTAAATTACGCATAATCTCCCTTTGAACAGGTCACAGACAAATGTCTGAAAGCCAGAAGAGCTCAAGCTGAACTCGGGGTGCCAGCTTCCTGGTGATGAAGCAGATTCTTCGTGCCTCAATAGGGTCAAGACTTTAGCTGGCAAGTACAAATTCACTGCGACCTAGGGCTCGATAAAAGCAACGAGCACAAAGTGCACATACTGACCTGAAAGTTAAAAGTTCCAACCCCCCGCCCCCAAAAAGAGCCCATCTGTTTCGTATCCGAATTGCTAAAAACGTCGGCAGACACGCACCTTTCACGCAGGAGCCTCAACGCCGTCCTGCAGCCTGGCAAAGCGGCGCTGGCGCAGTTGGGAGCCTCCCCTGCCGTCGTCGGGAGACGGGCGGGAGAGCCGGCAGCACACCGTCTCGCACCGTGCAGCACGGGGGGCGCCCCGACAGGTCCCGGCAGCCGCATCGTGGTACCCACGGACCCGAGGGCGCACACACACTACCCGCGCTGCTGCTGCCCGCAGCCCAAGACACAACGAGAGAAACCAGCCGGTTAATACTGCCAGGTCGGCACCGCTCGCCTTGGCAAGAGCAGCAATGCTCGATGGGCGATGCTCATCCTTGCATACGACAGAAAGAAAAAACGCCCAAGAGTGTTGAGATATTTTTGCTTTGTTTTTCAGATATCTTTCCAAGCGCTCGGAAACATTTCGGGACTATGCTTGGCGTCAACTATTTTGTGCTACGTTGCGAAGGCTAGCATAGCTTCTGCAGGGCTCGAACGCTGCCAAAGTTCCTTGCGCGAACGCGTGGCTTTGTCTGGCACCTTTGCAAGAGGGTGCGCGAGAATGACACGCAAGATGATGCCCCATGCTTTTGCAGAAGTGTGAGGCTGCTGTATTGAAGCAGCTACGCTAGCCTCGACAACGTAGCGCAACGCAGCTGACGTTCCAGCGACTAATTATTCCAGAGTGACTACAGTCACTGACAACATGAGAATCATGGCAGGTAGGAGCATCAGTTATCCTGCCTTCAGCGTGAGCTTCCCATTTTCGAAGACGCTTCAACGTCACGTGCACCTCAAGCAGTCATGGAGCGCGTGCTGGAGGTAAAGCGTTCGCAAAGGTGCGTCCTTCCATTCTCATTCTATCAGCGACTATACATTTACGCTGGAAATACGATGTTGTGCCCTCAGCTTGAGGGCACAAAAACGCCTACAGAGAAACACCTCCCCCATAACAAGACCGTAGTCGCAGAATGGACACGACTGCTGCGTCGGCATTCCTTTGGAATTCACATTCAGTCAATGCGCTGAAAAACTAAGGGAGAGAAGGAGACGAGAGCATGTGGGGACGTCGGAACGCCGAGTTCTCTGTTCGAATGATTAGTGGGTAGACCTAACGATAGCTGCCTTTGTCTCCACTCCACTCGTTGAACGCGCTCGAATGCGGGAGCCAAACGCCGGCACTTCCGCGTTCGAAGAGTGCAGTGGAGACAAAGGCTGGTACTGACTCTACTGCACTCGTCGAACACATTTGAATGCGAAAGCCAAATGCCGGATGCCGGCATTGTGCGTTCTTAAAGAGTTCAACAAAGAAGGCAGCTAGTTTTAGGTCTAGCCACTAATCATTCGAACCAGAGCTCGGCGTTCCGACGTCCCCCCCCCCCGCTCTCGTTTCCTCTCAGTTCTTCAGCGCACCAAAACGCGAGGCCCAGCCGAATACCGATGCAACGTCCATGTCCAATCTCTGGCCCACGCTGACCTCTGGCAGGTGATGTAGACAATCCAGCACTACAAGCCCAGTCGATTGTACGGATCAAGTTGAAGTAAACCCTAGTTACTGGAAGAATGAGAATGGCAGGGGCGTGTCTTTTGAACGCCTGGCCCCCGGCACATGCTCCGTGCCCTCCGCCCGCGGATTTGGCCACACATGTACGCTAGAGGCTATCGAGACGCCCAAGCGTCGTTGAAGGCAGCAAGCTTGCACTGGAGGCCGGACAACTCAAGCTCCTCCCTGCCGTTCTCACCTTGTCAGCAACCACAGGATCGTAATTTTCCACGTGCTGCGCGACTAAAGGCGTGTGTGGGTAACAGCCTCGAAAGGGGACTTCATCGTACTGGTTATTTCACACTTTCTCGCAAGTTGTATCGAGCATCGGAAAATGTACAAAAACAGGACATGTGCAATGAGCGCATGAACATGCTTTAAGCAAAATTCTTCGTTTGCAAAAAAAAAAAAACAGTTTGCTTTTGATGTGGTGTGAAGGAAGGCCATTTCGGTCTCCTTCCTAATCTCGGAGAATTAACAAAAGTGGGCTTATAGTTGGGGACTGTTCGGGGCAACTGGTCCACAGTGCCGTATATTTGCATCACGACGGAAGCCAATTTAGGAGTGTGATTGTAACAGTCTAAGACTACCGTAATATACCGAAAGATAATCCACCTAAAATCGAAAGTAAATCGGGTGAAAATGAAGAGTGGACCAACTTCCAATGTGCAATAAAAAAAAAATAAAAAAATGCTAGTTCTAGTTTTTGTGATTTACAAAACCTGTCACCGCAGGTAAATGAACAAAAGAACATCGCTGACATTACTGTGGCTAAGTAACACCATTGCTGCTGAGGTCACTATTGGCCAGGGCCCTGCAATTACTCAAAGTGGGCTAACTTTCGGTGTTTTTGAAAAAAAATAGCAAATCGTGCCAAAAATAGGTGTGGGTTATCTTTCGGGGGTGGGCCATCTCTCGGAATACACAAAAGAGAGGCAATGTTTTTTTGTTTGTTTTTTTATAACAGCAGACGCTACGACCTTGTGCATTTTAAGTAATACTGCCCACAATTAAAATGACCTTCTGCATCCCTTGAAGCATTTTGATCCAAATATTCTTAAGCTTTTTCATAATTATAAAAAAAATTAGGAACGCAACAAAGTTAACCTCAAATAAATGCCGAATTTCGGAGAATTGGGAATGTAGTCGGAGTAGATAAACGCGAAACTCGTGATAAGAAATAAACTCCGAAAAACAACCTCCGGATTCAATTAAAAATGAATTCCCAAAATGTAGAACCTTATGTTACTCATTTCATTTTAAATGTATTTGCTAATATTGTTCATATAAACCAAAACCTAATTATTCGATACATCAAAATATATCTCAGAGATGTTTTCTAGTGGAAACTACGTAACCTTACACATGGGGGTCTGCAAAATATTTTTTCAAGGGGGAAAGGGACAAACCCTATTTTTCAAAAAAAGGGGTTGCATTTTTTTTTCTTCTTTTAGCCGGGAGAAACTTCGGAGTTACGGGACGGGGCAAACACGTCGCTGTGGCAAGCCAGCATTGGCCAAACAAGCACTATAATGTCCGAGTAAGATGGGAGTCCTTTAGTCACATTTTTCTGCTTTCATTGACGAAAATTGCCAACTTTGACGGTGTTGGTTTTATGGACACGATGGCTACGAGCTTTCGTCGTGCTTGTTACATGTACCATCGAGCTTGTCGTTCCCGTTTGACAAACCGAGTCATGCAGTCACACTGCTCATCCACCATACAGAAGACACGGTGTTCTCTGCAGACGACAAAATAATCTGCGGTTGCGCCTTAAGCACGTTTGACGCATGCTTGCTTCATACACGCTTCAAACATGACTGCAGACCGTTTTTGTATGATCAATGTGACCTTGATACACGAAAGAAACATGCCCGAGACAGTGTCTGCCGACTGTCTTTTGTAAGTTGCATTAGCAGCACGACTGCGGTGCACACCACCGAAACAACTCGTCGTCAATACCCCCGAAATAGCAAATGGAAGGGGGGCAGCCTGCACCCCCCTCTGGATGCCAACGACAGCACATATTTAATTAATTTCAAAGAGGGCATTAAAATTATTTATCTAAATAGGCTCCATTTTACTGAAATTCGGCAGTTGAATACTCGGATATTAAAACCTTTAAAAATGCCTAGACAAGCCGAAATCAATTTTGTTGTTGATTTCTCGAACGACCAAAAGATTATTTAGACACAAGCTTAAAATTTGAAAACTGAAAACTGCATAGTATATAGTATATATATATATATATATATATATATATATATTATATATATATATATTTTTTTTTTTTTTTTTTTCAGAAACTTGAATAAGGTGATGAAATGGAGCACCCCTTGCTTTTCTTGCCGAGCTCAAACCGAAAGTATCTCACTGCACCACAACACATCTCTTCTCGTACTTTGCACAGTCTACACGACCGGACAATGGGGTAAGATTCCAGTTTGAAGATTTTTATAGCACCACAAAACGGCTCTGCTTTACCTCCGTCCATGAGGACTGTCGAGGGCAGGACCCCGGGCAGGGTTAGGTAGGGCTCGCTGTCCACAAACTATCTATGTCGAAACGGCCTAATAAATTAAGGAGAGGAAGCAACGATGCCAATTGTATCTGGTCAGTTCCAACTGCTTGATGCATGCTGATGTGTCGTGATCAGTGGGTACCACTGAAACGCGAAAAAAAAAAACAGACCAGCAACGTCTTCGTCGGTATCATCTGGCTTTTGATCTGTCATTTTAACCCTATTTGTTTAAGTGCCTAATAATATCGAAAAAAAGATGCCCAATCACATGAACCGCCACTAATTCCCCTCCCCTACTGCCCACAGTACCGCCATCAGACATCACCATATTTAGGGCAACCAAGAAGCAAGAAGAAGATGCTGTCTCTGCTGCACCGAGGATCAGATTTTAATGTTTCGAAATTAGTAGCGAGTGCGTTCGCAAAAGTCGTAAATAATAGATTGTGAAAATGTCAATAATAAATGATTAATTCCAGCGGGTTACTTTCTAATGGCAATGCCGATGAATCCCTACTTGTACCTTGCCACTGATGTCACAAGTGGGCAGCAATAAAGTCGAAACTAAAAAGGCTGGTTCACGCAGCCCCGTTTTGTTACATCACAAAGCTTACGTACAATCACGTTGAGATACGACCGCGAGTCATTGGCACGTCTGTGCTTTGTATTCCACGTGCCAAGCTACTCCTTCAACTGGAACAATGCTTTGTACAATAACAGATGTGCCGGTGACTTGTGGTCGCATCTTGACGTAAATGCATGTACCTAAGCTTCATGACTTAAGAAAGTGGTGCTGTGTGAACCAGCCTCAAGTCCCTGTTTGCTCGTGCACAGGCCACAAAGGCTGGCCGCAAGTGCAAATCAAAGCCACACCTGCTTACTTCTCACATCCTTGGAAATGCCTCAGAAAGTTTGCTGTTTATGGTCTATCCAAACCTTCAGACCGACCAGAGCACTCCGCAACATGCCAAAACAGTAAAGGTATCACAGCAGCATTCATCTGTGAATAAGTGTGTTTGTTTACACCATTCCCTTTTCTTTCCACTGACAGTTTGGATCTTTATTGAAGTGCCAACAAAGAAAAGCAACAGTTACCACCAAATTAGTGTTCAAAAGTCCCATTAGAAGTTTCAAGGCAAAATTCCCAAACCTTCGGAAACAGAAGCATATGGTTCTAATTACATATCCTATACCTCATATTTGTTGACATATTGAACATCAACATAAAATGGCCCCCCTTGTAAGAATGATGATGCAGCCTAAAATTAAGTTATTTGTAAAGCAAAAAAGAAAAATTATGAACATTCTTCTAAAGAGACCCTTCCTTTGTTATTGTGACAGAAATATATCTTTGAAGTTTCCTTGAAGTTTACCGAACTCAGAGAAGAGCTTGACCTAAGGCACTCAAATCATGCAAAATGCGAGAAAGTGATGAGCTTTGCGAGGAGACGTATACTATCATAAAAGGTAGTACAATTTATTGTGCCACATTTTATGGCAATTACCTGTACCTTAAAATAGTTTTCTTTGGACATGAAGTGTATTCTACATTGAAAGACACTAAAAGTAAGTAGGTAGTATTAAGTTTTTTTGTTCTAAGCCTCCTAGGCACTTAAACCTGCAAAGATTGGTTTTCTAGTGTTAAAACCTGTAACTTCCCCAAGTTGCATCAATACTGACACAAGATGACTTCAATCAAAGATGTATACAATATATATTATTACCTTTTTATGTGTGCCATGTTTTTTTTTGTTTTTAATTACTATTTTAGCAATTAATACAAATTTCGAGAATAGAATGGCATAGAAAAAAGCTTCCACTCTTTTACCAGAACTAGACCTCTTTCTTTTGAGGCTTCCCATTTCTTCCGTATCGATTGGTTGTAACCCTTTATGGTCATTTCATGAACCATACCAGACTATTTCTCGCAAGGTATGAGATGGGAGAAAAGCTAGAGGCTCTAGTGCCTCGCTTTGCAGAGCACCTTAAGTTGGCACATTCAAGACATCATTGCAATTTAGCAATGGTAGCAACGATTTTCAAGCTAACAGAAAGTTGCCAAACACAAACGGAGGCGTAACCTAAAACAAGGCGCGCAGGCGTAACCTGAAGCAAGGCACTATTAACGGCTGTTTTAAGCCCGCTTAGATGTAATAAAGGCAAGTTTTTTAACCTGCTGATTTTTTGGACTACTCTATTATTGTGATGTTTTTTCGGTCCCTGCAAAGTCTGAAAAATCAGTCGGTGACTGTACAGTGAAACCCATTTAGAACGAACCCACGTACAGCGAATTATTGTCGATATTGAACTCACGGAAAATTTAAATAAAAATGCATGTAAAAAGAACTTCTTATAACGAACAACATATTGGCTATATCTAACTTTTTTCCCCCGGGAAGGCTTCCAAAAACGTGCAAACAATTGTCTTCTAGCCTGTTCCTTCCCCCAAAAAAAATCTAGGAAAGAAAGAAAATTCTAAAAACTCAAGCCGCGAACAAAGCTGACAAAGAGGAGCAATTCAGAAAGGGAGAAAGCTAAAAAAAAAAAAAAAAAAACACATTCCAGCGCTTTGTTACAAGGTGAAAGCAAAAAGATGAGAGAAAAAGAAGCTCTCGCCTTACAACGAACGCATCGTGGAAGTTCATTGTAAATGTTTTTTGCTATATCGAACTACTTGCTATATCGAACTGATCGGAGCATTTCCTGCTGTTCGTTATAAACGGGTTTGACTGTATCCCATGTTTTGCAAAGAAAATGATGTTGTCTTTCACTAGGGCTTTTTAATGGAAATCACTCATTATCCCGAAATCTTCCGAAGTGAGTGGAGTTGCCATTTAATAAATCTATCGTCTCAGTATGAAACTAGTGAGAGTTCATTTTTAATACTTATACACCAAACTTTTATGAAGCCGGTTACTATGAACTTAGATTTTGCATTTTTATGTTCCTTTATTTTTAAAAATTGTCATTTGCAAAACTCGATATGTGAAAAAAAAAATCAATTGTTTTTTTTCAATTAATTTATTTTTAGTACGAAATGCATATTTTGTGAAATTTCTTCTCATAGTAACCAGCAATAGGTATTCCAGTATGCACTCCACTAGAAAAATATATGATTATCAACATCATTTCTCAACAATTATTCACAGGGCTGAAACTTTGCATGCCCTCTATCTATATGGGTTCAAACACCACCTGCGAATTTCATGCCAATTGAGTGAGCGGTTAAAAAGTTTACATTCTCAGGTAGTTGATTCAAATTAGCTATTGTTAAAAAACAACTCCAGTCAATATATCTCAATTTGTGATTACGACTGATCTCAGATAAAGCAGTCTCCCCGAATTACAAGGTATAATTATTTTCTCAATATTTTGTGTAGTTTTATACATACCAAGGCTCAAAGTTTGGTTTCGGACGTCTACGGCAAAACAAAAACTATCTGCTAGAGGGATGGGAACACTGATCATCAGCGGTACAGTTGTGACGTGACATCACAAGGGTGCTGCGGTAGGCGGTACAACCAATCAACCGCAGCTCCACCGCGACATGACGCCACAAGGCGCTACTACGCCAGTGTTCCTTAACTAAAAGCTAACCCCCTTGCCATCCGCTAGAGCAGCTGGTCGCATCTTTAAAATCAGTTTTCATGGCATACGCGGCTTCACTTTGACGCAATATTTCGGCTGTGATCATATTTTGTGCCACTAAAGCGATACCAGTCATTTACTTTGGTTTCGTTTTCAACTAGTTGCCCTTTATAACAGTGGAAAGCCTTTTAGCTTTGCACCAATTTTTTGTTATTCGAATCAGCTATTGCTGTTGGCACTCCAAGAAATGTGTTCAATTAATTTAGATAGCAGAAACACCCCGCCAGGTAAGTCAAGAAACAAAAGAATGTACAATCCACTGAACTAGGCATGGACAGAAAGAGTTAAAAACGGAAAGCAACAAGCCATACCACAATCAGAAGAGAAACAAACACATGAACTCTGTCTCCCAAGTAAACCTTGACCTACAAGATCAAGCATTCCACTTTGCTGAAGCAGTGCCGAACATTCCAGGAACCCAGCCACTTCAGAAAATAGCCTCGCATTCTGTTCACTACATCAACTTTCGTGCATTGCCGCTTTTATCTCTCGCTCAGTGGCGCAGCCCCGCACGACGTGAATCCACTATCCTCCGAGTCTCACCATGCCAGAAGCCTTATTTATATACTCACCAACATGTAGCCTTACCTACAGACACCAGCAACAACGCCCAAACTTCCGCCAGACTACCGGCTAAGCAAGAACGCGAGAATGGGGATGGCAAGGGAGAGGCTGAACTTACCCTGCTCGTTCTTGCCGAGGCCATGGCCGCTCTTCCAGCCGTGCCGAAGGAGCAGCTTGTAGCCCAGGTTGTCCTGTAGGGCCGAGCGGCAGCCACGGGGGGAAGAAAAGGGGGGCGCCAAGTAGAACCCAACCCAGACAAGCCCCCAGCACCCCACTGCGGCAACGAGCAACAGGGCCACTGCTTTGAGTGCGAGAGCGGGCACAGGAAGAGAGAGAGAGAGAGGGACGCCAGTCTGGTCTCGCTGCAACCGCACACACACACAGAAAGGAGGGAGAGAGGCACCCAGAGCACACACACACTTCCACGTCAACACCCCCGCCCTCCTTGCGCTTGTACTGTCCCACGGAACTGCCTTGCGGCTTCCGTAGCTTGAATTAGCCACGGGCTAGGATGTCTTTCAGAGTGGCGAGCATGTACAGGAGCGTGACTAAAAGATATCCTAGGCATGTGGTACTTGAGGAGGTCCTATCAGTCTATGAACATAGCTCAGAAGAACTCTTTATCAAGTGCTACCAGCCAACCTTTCTGGCTACTGAAAAGACTTATTACCAAATTGAGCCTCGAGACTTCCAACCGCTATCTAGAGAGGAGCTTAATCTGGGGCCTTCACTGCCTCTATCACTATGCAAAGAAGCCTAAAGTTGGTGCACCGGCCATAAGAGGCTACGCTCGTGAAACATGTTACATGATACAATTCGAAGGTATGTGCTGTAACACACATACAAAATGAATGCTGCTCAGCTTTTATCAAATAAATTATGAGAAATGAGTGGAACTGCAGCATATGACACTTCATCTGACCTTCGAAAAATGTTTGTTCTGCCTCTAACATTTGTGTCAAGTTCATAAGGCAATGCCTGCTGCTAAGAGTTAAAACTAACACCAGATTTTCAAGAAGCCAATTAGGAGACATGATTTAAAGCCTCAGACAGAGATATAAAATAACGGACAAGACAACTTGTAAAAGTCTGGTGCCTGACACACGGAGAAGTGTCTCAGGCACCAGACTTTCACTATTTCCTAAAATGTTATAATGCCACGCTAACAGAGACACATAGGGATGTTCTATTCAGCTCTCACACTTCAAAAACAAAATTATGAAAGGTAAGAATAGAGCCAGCCAATACTAAGTGGAACATCTAACCAGCATCTGCTTTGTTGAGGTCTGAACAGTGCATAAAAGCTGCTGAGCAGATAGTGGGAGCAAACAATTGTTGTGCAGAGACCTCTTGGTACCAGTAACTTTCATAACTTTGTATACATAGCTCATGCACAAAAGAAAAATGCATACTACGCAGTTTTCAGGCATTTGGGATGACCCAAGAGAAAGCTCCAGTTAAGGCGGCTTGTGGGGCAGCATGAACAGCCATTTTGAAATAAAGATGTTTGAAGCAGAGACATTACTCTTATTAAGACAGAGGAAGCCCGTTAGTAATAAGTTAAAAATGTAAGCATAGAATGACCCATCACATGAAAAGTCTACTCAAACAAAGGGCAGCTAAACCTAATTTAGAACCTCTTAATCCAGCACTTTTCACACAGTCAATCCCAATTTACCAGGCTTTAATGTCACTTGCTTAAAAAGCTTGACAGAAATTCATTCCTCCCACGAATCTCGTAGTTATATGACTGGCAACCGTGTCCAACAAGTGTCAGACAACTTAGAATTGGCTATACAAAACTTGGTTCAGTTCACATATTCTAAAGGATTTTCTTATTTTCACATCAAATTTAAA
Source organism: Ixodes persulcatus (assembly GCA_013358835.2). NCBI lineage: Eukaryota > Metazoa > Arthropoda > Arachnida > Ixodida > Ixodidae > Ixodes > Ixodes persulcatus. The sequence goes on from JABSTQ010009925.1 coordinate 249,584, forward strand.
ATTGGTCCTTATGGATTACCTAAAATAAAAGACAAAAGTTAGCCTGTCCATAGCAAATAAAGAACATGTATATTTAGCCTGGTAAAAATATTTTACAATTATTTAAAAAGATAGCTATTTTTTTGGTCCAAACATTATATGCACTTGGCAAAAAGAATGTAATGTTGACCTGTCTTAATGCAATTCCAAAGTATCTACATTTTGTTATACCTAAAGTTCATGACTGAAGGCTGCATCATGACTACATAGATGAGAGCAGATGTCAGAGCAATCAGCGTGCAACTACAGCTATGGTTTCACTACTTTAAGGTGAAAAACAGTATGAGAAACGTGGGTCAAGTTGGATATCTGTTTTTCTTGGAGGAGAGATAGCAACATTTTTCTTTTGGATATGTGCCTTTTCTACAACCAAAAAAAAAAAGCAGCAAAAGTGCCACTGGGGTAAACCCCCTCTTTAGCAGAGCTACACAATAAGAGTAGTCTTTCCTACCTCTGTGATGGGTTCAGCCAGAGACGACTGTTCAAGCTCAATGAGGTTGTCATCGTAAACATCCACACCTTTTCCCTGTAATAAAAAAAAAAAAAAAAAGCCTTAAAACACACAGGCACACAGTTTCATAAATTCTAAGACATGCTAACTAGAAAGCAAACAAACAGCATATTTTGTAGAAACAGCAAAAAAAAAAAAACCTGTCAATGCCACGAAGTGCAAAGGCTGAGAACAACAGCTATAAGGGTTTTTCCCAAGAGTAAGCTAACTGCAAATGACAGGGCAGTTTATACACATGGCTTCCACTGGCATTTCATGGCTCACATTAAAGGAGCTGTGCAACAATTTAAGGGCTTTACTTAAATAATTGTGGAAGTTGATGCCTGACACTTCTGAAGTGAACTACAGAAAACAGATTCTGTCTGGATAGCCTAGTTTTTATTAAAAAAAAATGAAAAAGATCCAGGTTTTTGCCACCTCGCAACTCGTGCATCGTCTTCTGGGTCACGTGCGCAGTGATGTCGATGGGGTAGGCGCGGGGCTCCGGTGAAGCTCTCTCTCTAGAGCCATCAGTGAGCAGCGAGAAATCATCCGCTCGCGACCGCGTGACCACGTGCTGGCGGGCGCAGCGCGAACAATACGGTGAAAGGAGGAGGAAAGTCTCATCCGGGTCCGGCCATACCCGTCTGGCCCTGTCCCCCTCCCCCTCCAGCTTCTGGCGGCTGTTCGCGGCATAGTTCGCGGTAGCAGATAGAGCTGGCGGTTTTGTGGACCTAGGATAGATGGCGCCACTAAAACTCTGTATAATAAAAGTTTTGTCGATGATACCAGGTTTTTGACAATTTATATTTATGTTGGAACGACAAGATTTATAAAAAAAGTTACCTTTTATCGAGCAGGTATTCGCACAACTTGCTATCTTTCTACAAGACCCCCATTGACGTCATGCCGCGTCTTTCTCATGGTCGCCGCTCGAAGCTGCAGGTCGGGGAATATTCAAATTTTTGCCTCGTTATTACACGGCGGAATCACAACATTTCGATGAAAGGAGGTGTGTTTTCTGTCATTTGTGACAAGGTGAACAATGTCAAAAGTAAAAGATGCCAATTCTTTCAACGTTAAAATCGTTGCACAGCTCCTTTAATGGCAATTGTATGGCACATAAAGCCATTTTTTAACAATTAACTTCAAACTATTATCACTAGGCAACAAAGAGACACACCATAACAAGATTCCAAAGAGAATTATTATACATTTAAGGAAGCACACACAATGCACACAAATGCTGAAGCAACATGACATATTACAAAACAAGAACACATTTAATAAACTACATGTTTCAATCTTTTGAGATCTGGCTATTTTATGCAGACTTCCGCACTACAAAAACTGTTTTAAGTACTGCAATATACACACTACCCTAGTTATGAAGCATTATGATGTCATCTGAAGGACACTCGGAAACCAGATTTCTATTTAACCAAAGATTAAAACGGAACAAATATGTTTTATGCATTTTTAACTGCCAACGATGGAACCTATATAAGGGCCATAACTAAACAAGAGAGCTGACATAAAATAAAAAAAATTAACTCACAATGCCCAAGTATTCTTGCCTCAAATTTGAAAAAGCAAATAGAAAAAAATTTTGCTATCATATATACTAGCCGCAGTCTTATTTCAAAATTTTTACCAAATGGTAGAGTTGGTAAAGGGGGACACTGGCTAGAGATTTAACTCCTAAAGTACTCAAGTGATAGGAATGAAATTTGCAGGAGAGATTTAACATAAGGTGTAGGTGTATTGTACAAACTTTCAGCTCCCTAGAATAATTTTGCATATCAGCATAAGATGTGTCATTCTTTGTTAAGAAATCTATGCTATGCGAATGAATCTATTAAAGGGGTTATGACACGCCACAAATAAAATGTGAGATAACTATACTGCTAGGACCCATTGTATGTTCCTATAATCCTGCTTAATTCGTTTTGAAAACGGCACGATAGTTTCGTGGGTAAATCGATTTATACGCGGGTCCCTCGGAGGGGCAGATCCGGGCGGAGCTGGGGGCTAGTGACGTAGCCAGCCTCTAGCGCGGCGTCCCCTTGCACGCACTCACAGACTTGGCTCTCTTGGCGTCTCGAGCCTCAGCTTCCTCGTTTACCTTCCACGTTTCGAGCATGCGGTCCGTGACGATTACGTCGACGGCATCGCTCGCCTTGTCAAAGTGTTCGACATTGATCGCAGCAGCGATGAGTGATTGCTATCAAGAGATGTTGGAAGCTGTTCATTTTGACTGCGCCCCGCTGGCGACCAGCTCCAGCGACGACGAGTTACGGACGTACTCGCCGTGGTCACCGTCGTTCGGGGATATCTCGCAGGCGCATGCAGGGTTGAAGGTCAACGGGCTGGGGGCGAGAGCGAGAGCGAGAATAGCTTTCGGGTTACCGAGTTGCGTGAGCGGTTTTGTTCGTATCGCGGCCCGCGGCGAGGAGAGCTTGGGCGATCATGAGGGCGCCTAAAATGAGAGAGCGTTCATGGTCACGTGGTTTATGGACGCCATGGTGTGACTAACTTGGGCAGTGTTGCCTGGTCGCCAGATGAAAATGATAAAAATTCGTAAATTGAATATTGCAGTTACCAGAGCTCTAAAAATCGCGTAACTTGGTGTATATGCTAAGTAGCATATGAGCATTCCATTTCAAGAATAATCTATCCGTTTAATTTCCGTGTCATAACCCCTTTAAGCACCATTCTGCTTGAATATAAAGTGGGCGATGTGGGACTTTGGGCTATCCAGTTTTAGAGCGCAGCTCTTAGGCGCCCGTTTCCTGCTTAAGCGGCGTCGGCGTAACCGTGCGTTGCATTATGGGACATTTCCCACAATGACGTCCCATGTGACGTCACGTGGGAGGAGGAGGAAATATTTTCCTCTAAATTTAGTGGAAAAAAATTTTCCACTAGATTTAGCGGGAAAATTTCCTTGCTAGATTTAGCAGGAAACTTTCGCCGCTAGATTTAGCGGAAAAAATTCCCTGCTAGATTTAGCGGAAAAAATTTCCCCGCTAAATTTAGCAGAAAAAATGCACCACTAGATTAAGCAGAAAAATTAAAAAATTTTCCTCGAAATTTAGCGGAAAAATTTTTCCACTAAATTTAGCAGAAAATTTTTCCACTAAATTTATTGGAAAAAGTTCCCCGCTAAATTTAACGGAAAAAATTCCCTGCTAAATTTAGCAGGGAAAAGCTAAATGGGAGGGGAGCAGAAGAGTACCCTCCCCTCCTCCCCCTCAACAGCTGCACTCTAATTTGGCATTACAGGGAGTTGTAAACGACTTTCATTTTTATAACTCAAATGTAAATATTTTCAGCAAGAGTCCTTACCTCAAAATATGAGATGCACATCTGCCCAACGTCAATTTTTGAAAATAGTCTTTTCTCAATGTGGACTTTAAAGGAGCTGTGCAACGATTTTAACGTTGAAAGAATTGGCATCTTCAACTTTTGACATTGTTCATTTTGTCACAAAGGACAGAAAACACACCTCCTTTCCTTCAAAATGTTGCGATTCCGCCGCGTAATCACGAGGCAAAAATTAGAATATTCCCCGACCTGCAGCCACGAGCGGCAGCCAGGAGAACCATGCGGCATGACAAGTTGTGCGAATACCTGCTCGATAAAAGGTAACTTTTCTATAAATCTTGTCGCTCCAACATAAATATAAATGCGTCAAAAACCTGGTATCGACAAAACTTTTATTACCGTAAATTCCCGTAAGGGCGCCCTCCCCCGAGAGATCGCCCATCCCATTTTTCTGGCAAAATATCTGTAACATAAAAATTCCGAAACATCGCCCACCCCCCGATTTCCGTTGGACATCAAGCGATGCCCGACGGGAATCGCGCATCAGTGGCGCGATCGGCAGTACCGGTGTGTCCGAGAAGCGAGTTCATAGCGGGTTCCCGTGTTTCTGTCCGCGATCTGCGCGCGCAATATCGATTTTTAACTGTGAGTAGCACACGAGAGTTGTCTCCGCATGTATATTGCATCGTGAAATGAGATTCTGTTGCGTCTGCGATCTGCTGTATTTTTTTCCGTGAAATGCGAGTTTGTAGCGTAATCCCGTGTTCTTGTCCGCGATCTGCGCGGGCGATATCGGTTTCCATGACAGGCAAGATTGTAGCAGGTTTCCGCGTCTTTATTGCACCATGAAACTTGAATCTGCTGCGTCCCCGATTTGCGGTATCCGTTCCCGTGAAATGCGAGTTCATGGCGGCTTTCTGAGAGTCCTTCACACCGTGAAACGCGAATATGCTGCGTCGGCCTCTTGCCGTACCCTTTCCCGTGACACAGGAGTTTGTAGCGAATTTCCGCATGTTTATCGCATTGTGAAACGTGAATTTGCCGTGTCCACGATCTGCGGTACCAGTTCCCGCGTCAAGTGGTTTGTAGCAGGTGCCCCGGCGCTTATCATCAATTTTTATAAAGGTTTTCTGTGGCATTCCCAAAGATAGCCCACCCCATGTTTTTCACCATTTATCTCTTCATTTTGGGTGGGCGTCCTTTCGGGATTTTACGGTATACGGAGTTTTAGTGGCGCCATCTATCCTAGGTCCACAAAACTGTCAGCTCTATCTGCTACCGCGAACAGCCACCAGAAGGCGGAGGGGGAGGGGGAAAGAGCCCGACGGGGACGGCCGGACCCAGATGAGAATTTCCTCCTTTCACCATATTGTTCACGCTGCGCCAGCACGTGGTCACGCAGTCGCGAGCAGATAAGTTCTCGCTGCTCACTGACGGCTCTAGAGAGAGAGCTTCACCGGAGTCCCGCGCGACCCCCATTGACGTCACAGCGCACGTGACTGTGGAGGTGGTGAAGGAGTTAAGAGGTGCCAAAAACCTCAACCTTTGTCCATTTTTTTTAAAATAAAAACTAGGACATGCAGGCAAAAGCGTTTTTTTTTTTTCTTTACTTCAGAAAGGTTGAGACACCAACTCCCAAATTATTTAAGCAAAGCACTGAAATTGTTGCACAGCTCCTTTAACTTAAAGGGACAATGAAGACGATTGTAATTAATTTTTTTTAAACGGTGTTTTTAGGCTTCTTGGGAACCTAGCACGCTGCCCAATTTTTTGTAGAAATTTGCGACGCGTATTTCTGTGCCTACAAAAGAACTGAAGAAACTGAAACTGAACTATCTCCATTCTCATTTCTGGGCGTCCGAAAACGGAAGTGACGTAGGGAGCGACGTCAAGTGTGAATAGTCAGTAGCGGTAGCATTTAGGAGATCGAGACTGGTTACCGCGGTGGGTTTTAGCACCGCAGTAGCACAATCGTTTCGTCGGATCTGTAAACATGGACGACAATGCCGCTCTCGCGAGCGCGTTCAGTTCGGGCTTCCGTCAGTGACCTAAAACCAACGGAACGGGAGTATGTGTGTGGCGTTCTTCACCATCACCCGACGGTGACCAGCCCAGCCGGCAACGAGCAGCCCGCTGGCTCCGAGCAGGAAAGCAGTGAGCAACATTCGTGCGGGCGAGACGAGAGCGGCGCGTTGCCGAAGGACAGGCCTAGATTTTATTTTGTTTATTTAGTGACACTAGACAGGCCCTGTCCCTGTCCGACAGAAACGCGGGGGAGATGCCGAGGGGGAAGCGGCGGCTACCCGGGAACCTGTTCCTCCGCGGGGGACGCTCCCCAAGAAGGAGAAAATAAACAGCACCATTTTTGCTTTCACCAGAGTCGGACGTCCACTCACTTTGTCGTCAAAGAACAAGAATGATTACTGGTCTTCAGTCGACCGCTTGAACAGCCATCTACGGCGCACAAATTTGGCATGACTACCACTTTGCAGAATCCTTCGAGTACCGTGTTCGCAAAGTAAACACGACATCGACGTCTCCAGCGTGCTCCGCGCTGTGTTCTTTTTTATTTATTTTGTTTGCCCATAGTTGCTCGTTGCTCGTTTCGCATCCAGCTTAGCAAACAAAAAAAAAAAATAAGTATGCTGTTTTATTTGCGGTTTAGTAATCATCTCCGGTCCGATTTATATGTTTCATGGTTATTTAAGCGGAAATTAGAACAGTATTCCTAAAAACTGCGAACCAAAACGTCACCGAGGGCACGTCTCTCGTTTCGACCAATCGCTGACGCGTCTCTTGTGACGTTGCGCTTCTTGGCCCCGCATCGGTCCTGGCTTCTCCCGCAACTCTCGGGGCGTCGCCCCAGTCAATCCCTGTACAATTATTACCGCGACTGTTTAATTGATTTGCGCGGCACACAAGCGCCGGTTTCGGCTGAAATTTGGGCAACGTGGCCTGAGACGTGCCTGGAACCCAGTTCAGTCGTCAAAAAAATATCCGAAATTGCCTTCATTGTCCCTTTAAAACAAAATAAAGTAGATAGCCCGATTCCCTAGTATATTTCAGTTCATAAACATCTTGATGATGGTATCAGAATACTTTTACCTTCGAACAAAAGATTCCTTCGTAGGAAATTTACAGCAAAAAGTAGAACTGAGAAAAAAGCATTTGAACATTTACTGCTTTACTTTGTTACTGCCTCACAATGTGTTGAAAATATTTTATATCAACGTAACTATTTGGGGCGCATGGTTATCAAATTTGGTGTAAGGGTGTATGATTAGTTTCTAAAACCAAAAAACATTAGGCTGATAATAAAGTTTTTAAAAAAAAATTTGAAATTTAGGTTTATCCTTAAATAAGCACTCGCAGATACTTTATTTTTTTTATAATGCACCCAACACCTGCATGTGCGACATACTGCTCTGGAGGAGTAATGTCCCGTTATCACAAGGGTGTGCTGCAGCGAGGCAAAATATGCAACATCACTATGCCTACAACGCGGTTCTTGCTTCACTGCAATGCACCAAAGTGCGGCAAGAAGAGCACTCAACAAAGCTAACTAACCTGCCAGAACAAACCACTAACATGATAAATGTTGCAAGACCTCTGAGGACTGTCAGTGTTTGACACAGAGATAAAATGAGCACCGTATTTTCCAAATCACAGTCCGCACCCGGTGCATAGTCTGCAGGGGCAAATTTCGGGTCAAAAATAAAAGTTTTTGCTTAGGTAGTCCGCACCCGGTACATAATCCGCACCCCGTGCATTGTCCGCACTTAGTGCCTAGTCCAAACGTAAAAAGTATCATACACAGCACACCTTGACAAATGTCTACTGTATTAGCTCGCAAAGAAGTTTTATCGTACATAAATCAACAGTAATATAGACCGTTACTCATAAAATCCTTCAGGACTTGTCACAGTAAACAATCAAGAAAAAAAAATCATTGCACAGTTTGCACCTGTAGATAGTCCGCATCGGGTGAATTTTCTACTTTTAAACATGTATAGTCCGGAAAATACGGTAGTATGTTATTTTAGGCGATAATCTAAGGTTCTGAAAATCCGCACAAGCCTACTGTAACGATCCGGCCGTGTAGCGGAGCCCGAGCTATTATATTTTCAGTAGTGATGGATCGAATCTGCCGAACTACAGATTCGGCAAAGTTCGGCACATACCAAACTTTTGAAGGAAGTTCAGCAAAGATTTGGCAAAAAAATTCGGCAAACATCTGCGCACGCGCGAGAACGCGACGGGTCTATGGATTGGAAATGGTCCCCGTGCGATCGTGCGGTTACCATAGTACAGCGTAGCGCTATGGCACCGTAGTAGTCCTACAAGCGGTTAAGGCAAGGTGCGGAGTAGACGACATGGTAACTGTTTGTTTGTCAGCCTTTGCGAGTCTGGTTCTCTTCAATATTTTCTGCCTCAAGAACAGATGATTGACCAGAAATTGACGCAAAAACAATGCAGTCCACTGCGCAAGTGACAAATTATGCGAAAACATCCCAGATAACATGATTTTAATTTGATCTTTCCAGTGATGCAACGAGGTATTGCAAGATTGACTGACAAGTACTTTAAAGCACTTGCCATTATAGCAATCCTGTTTTCGGCCTGCAAGTAGTTTGTGCCAAAAGAAAATAATATTGCTTTTCAATTCTCGTTATTTTGCGGTTTTCATCTATCCGCATAAAATTAAATTCAAAACTATCATGCTCCATGTTGCACATCCGACATTCTTAACTCTTCCCATCTTCCTAAACGTCCCGTGTGTCTAAACATCAGAAGCTGACATTTCAAAAGATAAAAATAAGACGTGAATATGGGACGCACACTTTCATGCAAAGCTGTAGTGATTCAAATTGAAAAAAAAAACATTCATATTTACAATAATATTGTTATCTCTTCTGGGGAAGGCGTAGTAGCCGTTGCATTTATTTTAGCGCAGAAAGGGTGACTCGCAGAGAAAGTCAGAACACAGTGTTACCGCCTTTATTTCAACAATACACACTTGCAGGCTTGCACTGAATAAGCCTCAAAACCGAAATTTGCATATTGTGACTGCAGCCACTACCACTTCTGCAAAAAGTCACTTTAAAATTACCAGTAAACACGAAAAACTGACACCAATACAATTATCTTGTAGAATATCACCTTATTTACTAATAACTGTGTCAATGTGCATTAAAAAAGAACCTAAAAACTTTTTTCGCACGAACAAACGATACATAAGCTTTTAGGTCTGGTAAAAATGTATTTTTGCCGAATCTTAAGAAAAGTTCAGCAAAAATTCAGCTTTGCCGAATCTAAAAATTCAGCTTTGCCAAACCTAAAAATTCGGCGCCGAATTTTCAATTCGGCAAAAGTTCGACCCATCACTAATTTTCAGTAATAATAAACTCAAATTATGTTTTGGAACAAATTAATCATATTTTTGCACAATGTAGCAAGATGTAGTAGGGTAAGCACTTTGGCGCTGGTTGGCAAAACAATCACATCACTGAAAGTAGTAGCTAAACGAGAGTTGAATATCATGTTTATCATTAGAGCCCTGCATATCCGCGAATTATCCGCGGATATCCGCAGTGAACTGGCGGATGCGGATAAAAATTAGACGGATTTTGGCGGATTGCGGATCGGATGCGGATGCCAGGGGCTGCGGATGCGGATATCCGCGGATCCGGATCTAACTTTTTGCCCGGCGGCATTCAGTCCGTCGACTGACGTTTCATCTACAGATTGTTTCGTCGACATGCGACGTTTGATCGAAAGGCTTCCCGTGTTTGTTTCATCGAAAAACCTGAGACGTTTCGTCGCACACAACCCTGCTATTTTCGTAACAAACTTTTTGCGTCTCGCCTGGATTACAAGGGGGAAGGGGACATGGTTTGGTTGGGAGGCACTCACTTGATCGAATGACATTTTAGCGAACGCCCACGTTTCACCGAATGACACTTTAGCGAATAGTCGGACGCCGCGAAGCGGTGTTTTCGGGTGGGCCAAATGGGTTCACATTTTTGTAATGAGCCGCCGCAGACTGTCGCCGCGAAGCGGCGTAAAGCACAGCGCGGCGGATGGCTTAACGCGCGCCCCCGTTATTCGCTAAAACGACGATTCGCTCAAATGTCGCTGTTCGCTAAAACGTCATTCGCTCATGTGATATGGACCCGAGTGGTTAAGCATGCCTTAGTGAATCGCGCGCTAGCTTTTAGCGACTTAGTGAAGAAACACGTTGTCGACAAAACGTCGCAGGGGCATGTGCCCACAAAACGTACAGCGTCGACGAACCGTGTGTCCATGAAATGTATGTCCGTGAAAAGTTGTCCACGAAACTTATTTTCACAAAACGCGTTTCGACGAAACGATACGGATCCCAAGAAAGATCTGATCCTTACTGAAGATCACTTGAGTTAGTGCATGTCATCTCGTCAAAAATGCTATCTATAGAAAAAGAAAAAGTTAAGAAAGCAGGGCATCAATCGTCCCGAGAAAGTTAGTTCTTTGGCAGGGAAAGAGCGGAAAATTTTCTCGGGCAAAGAAAACCTCAAACGAACAAATCACAAGAAAATAGAAGAAACCTCCCCCTCTCCGCAGAGAGTGGTGTGGCCATGATACCAAAAACAAAAAAAGTGCTTCGACAGCGAGCGCGACCCTGTGGCGCCACGGTTTGCAAAGTTTCGGAATCAGCGGCGCACGCACATAGGCAGTTCTTTTTTGTGTGCTTAGAGTTCTAGCCAAGAAAGTCTGGTAGTCATATTCGTCCGGTTATGACGCCAGGGCGCCAGCAATGCCAGCGGCTGCCGCACGCAACCACCGTAACCGCCCCAAGCAAAAAAAAAAAATTAATATATATATTTGGGCGCCTGCAGGCCGCGATCTTTTTCGAACAACACGTTAGTCGATCCGATCAGGCCTTGGACTCTGACTTAGCAGCGCATCTACCTGCTGGCTGACACGAAACACCGTGAGACTCGAGGCGGCCGCATACGCTCGGTAACATCACAGGAAGGATTTTGTCTTCCTACTACTGCTTCTCCTTTTCTCTTTCCGAACTTTTTTTTATGACCTTTTTTTTTCAGGCGTTCAGAGGTGGAAGTTTCCGATTCTGCGTGCGGCGGGGAAGAACGCGGTCGGCGTGATTTCCGCTGATTTTGCTAGTCTAAATGTAATCGTAACCTCTGGAGGTTAGGAAGAACATCGACACGGTTCCACATTTTGCGGATGCGGTTCGGATCCGGATACAAAGTATGCGGATGCGGATCGGATACGGATACAATAATGTAAAAAGTTTGCGGATACAAAGTCTGCGGATGCGGATACTCAAACTGTTATCCGCGCAGGGCTCTATTTATCATACATGCTAGCCACAGTTTTATTCAAAAACCGTGTGTAACGTCCCACTTTGGAGGAGCGCTTTCCCCTTAGCATGCGGGTGCACTGTGGCAAAGCAAGATATGCAAAATTGCAAAGGTATGCGGTTGTCGCTTCACTGCAGTACACCACTGCGCGGTGACAGGCACACTCAATGATACTATCTATCCAGTCAGAAAAGACAATGAGCATGAGAAATGTTGCAAAACTTCAGAGTACTGTTTTTATACAGAGATCAAATCGAATATGATGGTATTTGATGCAATTGTTGAAAGTTTTGGAAATTCGCACAAGAAAAGTAACGGTCCGGCTATGTATTGGGACCTGATGTATTATATTTTTAGTATTATTAATGTAATAATAAGTTTTGCCGCAATGTTGGCGCTAATTTCTCCATTTCGGCAATAAGTGGCAGGATGTAGCAAGGTAAGCACTTTGGCACAAATGGCACAGCAATCACATCACTGCAGTAGTAAACAATAGGCAAAGGCTGCGAGCGGTACATGCAGCCCCTAAGAACACAACGTATCTTTGAGAACTAAAGTTAATGTGAGCCACCTGAAAATTCTTCCCACACTTCTTGACCGGCCCTTATGCTTTTAGTGTCAATCTACAGTGAAGACTGGTCATGAGCAGTGATGGGGCAAAACTTTTTTTCAAACCAGGTTCCACAAAGTTTTAGAAGAATGGCCGAATCTTGGGTATTTCAGATACATTTGAATAGTTTTGGATTGCTTCCAGCATCTGCAGATCACGTTAGTGAGGATGTGGCTCTTCGTAATGAGAAACCTGACAGACTACTTGCAAGAATGAAATATTTTGTATGAATACTTTGCCTAAGAACTTTCTTCAGTTACTTCCTGGCATTTTGGATGTGAGTGCCGTGGACCGTAGTTGCTGCTGTAAGTTCACAAAACGCAGAATCCTGAGAAATATCGAGCCATGCTTGGCAATCATATTGAAGTAGTTTGATGGGCAATGCATTGGCAATTAAAGATGAGAACAGTCAATTTATTCACTACTATAAAGATCCTAGTTCACTTAAATTACGTAGTCTATGAAAGCTGTGAAACTTCACCAGTACCTTTGTATGGCAAGAGCCCAATAGGAAGCTCATGGCTTCACATGTGCAAGACAACAGCACGCTGGTGGATGCACCAGGTTTGTCTTTGACACGAGAAAAATCTTCCAAGTCACCCGCTGCCCCAAGTCAGCTATGGTTCTCAGCATAAACCATACCGCAATAAAGTCCTAGCTAAGAAAGTTTTGCCTTCACGAGGGGTTCTCAACCCCTCCAGGTTTCGGCACTGACATAATAAAGTTGTGCCTACGGCAGTGTTGCGGATTTGCTACTCCAGAGTTGGAATGATTCTGGGATCATTCTGTACTTTTGCGACCCTGGAATAGAATGGAATTGACTTCCTTTTGCCCGGAATGCAGTGGGAATGGAACGGGCTCGAATCTTATGCGAGCGGTGTCAATCTCCGGTTAGGGCCTACGATCTGCTGGCGCAACGCTCGCGCACAATGAAAGTGGCTCTAGAAACAGCATCACTTCACTGAAGGTAACTGGCGGCTTGACTGTCTCACCGTCTCATTCTCCTTTGAGGATGAAAGTGGTGCACCCGCACAGAAGCAACCAAAACTAAAGTTGTGGATGGACAAGGAGTCGTTCCTGGCACCGCGAGACGCAACATAGCGGCTGTTTGTAACAACATGGCCTTGACTAATCCATCATCCTCAGTGCTACATGCATCGAGCGTGGCCATGTTTTCCGAGGGAGGATAAAAAGACAGGAGGCGACATCACTCCGGAATTTAATTTTCAGAATTTCGAAAAGAAGGGCCGTAGTGCGTTTGCAATTGCGTTAAAAAACATTTTACGAATGACGTTATTACATATGATAGAAATGTCGGCTACAAAGTTTCTAAATTTCATAACCGATTAAGTCACAAATAAAAGCAGCGAGGAGGGGAAAGGTAGGAGAGAAAAATGCCAAAAATAAAAAGGTGTATGCGTGCGTGAAAACATTTTTTCTTTGCGTTCTGGTATTTTTTTGCATGCCTATGACTACAACTTGCATAGTTTTTGACAACAAAAAAAAATTCGACCTTTGGGGTGTCAGTGCTTCTTAAAGGGTGAACGGAGTATAACGGTGCTGTTTGCAGGTGTTAAAAGTGGACAGCAAGATAGCTTCTCCTTGTGCCACGCTCAAACTAGAAATTCTGAAGGCCTTATTGAACAAACAACACACTGACCATGCACGTGTGGAGAATATACAGTCTGTTTGCGAAGAAAATGGGTGGTTTTAATTTCTGGCATCTGTTGCAAGCCTTTTACGCTCGATCGCATGCGATTAAGGTCTGCAGTGACACCAACTGCACGAATAGCTTTTTCTAACTACCACTCAGATAAGTAGAATGATTGCTTTGGGGAATCATACTTTTGCAGTTGTTTCTGCATCTGATAACAGCTTTATACTGCTTTTCCGGTGACATAATAGCTATCAAAAACCTTTTTATTTTTTTTTTTTTACGTTTAGGAGTTAGAGGAATGGAATGGTGGAGTTGAGCCACTCCATGAGTGGGAATGGGCCCACTGTCTCCATTCCTGGGGGTTCAAAGGAACGGGATTGTCGGAAACTAACTCCCTGGAATGAAGCTTGAATAAAATAGGGGTACTCATTCCTTAACACTGGCTTAGAGATATAAAACAATAATGTAGTACATTTCACTTTAAATCCGGGAGCCACCAACACTTTGAGTCAATGGAGCCAATCAAGCTCTGCCAAAAGCGACAGGTCATGATGTTTTTCGTGTGCCTCAGCCAAACGATCAACTCACACGCAAAGAATATGTCATGGCATTTCGCTCTAATCTGTGCACTCATAGTTATGCATCAATGTGCGACCCAGATCTACTAATAGTGCTTCAACTGCAAAAACACTTCACTTAAGGGCAGGGACGGTCAAGAAAATTTGTGAGCTCGCGGAACCCAGGAGGTTATTCTTTGAGAACCCATGGCCTACACTATGGATGTGTTGAAAGCTGCCGAAAGAAATCGGGGAAACAAACGCTCGTGTTCATTCAGGATGTCACAACCCTTAAAACTGTTATAATTGAAACATTAAATCAAATCACTCAAGAAGAGGAGCCTTGTAAGAGGGGCTTAGCTTCAATTTAGCGGCTAATTACGGTCGATAGCCTCTACAGCAATAAATACATATCCGAATTCAGCACCAGTCGCTCATTGCAACGAGTATTGAAAGCGTGTCAAGATAATCTACGCAACGACTGTGAAACAAATATCATACTACACAGTAAAACGTTTGGTGTAACTTTTTTCGATAGTTGTCGTAAATCAAAGCGACACAAAATACAAGAAAACAAAAAAGACCACAAAAACGACTTTCAGTACCTGCAGTGATCATTCGCCGGAGACTACAAGACCGCAATCTATCGCCTGTTATATGTTCGACGGCGGGGAGTCAACCGTAGACATAGTAACGAACACGAGAAGAACTATATACAGGCGATACAGGTAACATTCAATTTGGTATGTTGAATTGAGAAGGCTACGACTAGTGCTGGTCAGTTAGGCTTAGGTGTAATCAACATTCCCAGCTAGGTGTGTTGATAACAAAGTAATTAATAAATACCACGACGTATACAAATGAAAGTGGTATAGCTACCTGATAATCCCGAACTTCGTGAAATCGTGAGAACTTCTCAGCCATCCCAGTAGGAAATGCTTTACAACGCAGCAACGTTCTCGAAATAAACCATCTTGGAAGCTGCTGCAATCGCTGTGTCAATGTTGCTAGGTGATGTTTACTTCGACGCATTTCTCGCCGAACCGTTCGGCGTTGGTTCGGACGTTCGGAGTCTGTTTACTGCCTTGTATTTGTTTTCACTGCTGTTCCTGTCTTTCTCATTTTTTCCAATGTAATCGGAATGTTTTATTCGTTCTATAACAAAAACTGCTCTCAGAACGATGTGCATTGCTCGTTTTAATTAACGTTTTAATGCACGATGTAAAAGGAGAGGAAGTTAACGTGTGGGGCGAGTTTTTATCAGACTTGACACTTTTGACATTTGCTCATCAGAGCAATCTGCCGTACTCAAGTGAACGCTTTCTACAAAAACCGATTTATGACAATTTCTCTCACTAGCTTGGGTTTTAAAAATTATTTTGTTTGCTACTGCCAAAGCCAGAATATGCCAAAGTCATGTCAAATGAAAGTTAATCTGAGCGATCTGAACTTCCTTCCCTTCCTTTTAGGCTTCATTATGTGCATAAGAATAGAAACAGAGGGGAAACAATTGTTTTCAGGCTGGGGCGCTAGTAACATTTTATATGCAACCATCCAGACATCCCAGAAAAGTTCCATCAGTCACCTTTAAAGGGGAACTCCGGCGATTTTTTGAGCAACCCCAACTAACTATATTTTCGAAATCACCGTCCTTTACTCTTTCCGGTATGCTATTTAGTATCGCGAAATTCAGAATAGTTATTATGAAATCGGCAAATGAAAATGACGCCAAAACGAAGATTCGAATATACCCGCGCTTTTCATTGCCGTGACGTCACGGGTGGGCTGGCTTGCGGTTCGAGCGGGCAGCCTAAAAATGAACTATGCCGAGCATTTGTATCGTGCTGCTGCGCGGGGGCTGGAGCGACTTTCCAATGCATTCATTTGACACCATAAATCTGTTTGTAATCAGTTGGGAACAAAGTCTACAGCCCAAAGAGTGAACCCCTGCCCACCCATGACGTCACTTTTTCAATGTTGCCAGTAGAGCTTTTCAATTTGAAAAACACGAGAGGACCAAAATTGTAAATTCTGTAACTTCGCAAAAAAAAGTTATTTTCTCCAAATATTTGGGTCACTAGTTCAGCGATGTTTGTTGATGTTTTCAGCAAGTTTTGAGGCAAATCGGAGACTATGAAGAAAACGGCGGAGTACCCCTTTAAACTGGGGGAGGGTACTCCCGTATGTGCAGGGACACAACCCGCAGCGCCATCGTAGATCCAAATTAATATCCGCCATGTTTGTTTTTAGTATTCTCGCTGGCATTCATGAGGGTGTGTATACAATTTTTCTAAGCCATTTCGTCTGGACTTGCGCTGCTAGTGAGCTGTCATACCGGCCAAACTATGGTGCCTGGAACGGGCCAAACTACCGGTTCCGCAATACTACGTGTTCTGACACCGTCTGAGGAATCGCAGGATGTTTTGTCTTGTCGCAAGTACAACGGCCTTATCGCGGTTAATTTGCTTGGCGCTCATTTGTGGAGCCTCCAAAGCTCGGAAGTAGAGCTAGGAAGCTCACATGACTCAAGATTCCGCATTCCTGCTTTTTCGTGGAACTAAAAGAATCCCTTGGCAATAACGGTTCGAATGCGTACTCTATGGCGAAAAATGTGAGATACGGTACAACCGTCCGCTTCACTGCTAGTCAGCTCCTCCGAAACTTTAATTTTCTAAAATGAAAACCGGAAAAGCATAACTGTTTCAATTACTCTTTATTTATCGACCTTTTTTTTGTGAAAGAAAAACAAACAATGACCCAACCTACACCATCAAAGCGTCCGAGGCGTAAACAGGCCGTCCCAGTCAAGTACCAGCTAAGCGACGACTCTAGTGACGATTTCCCCAACCTGAACCTGAGCATTCCCACACCTCCCTGTCGAAAGCAAGCCCCGAAAGAGCACCAGCAGCCAGAGAAAGGAACCACTGAAATTGAGACACAGGATGCCAGAAGGCTCTTGCTCAAGTTTAAGATCAAGAACAGCAGCAGTTCTGAGGCCTATGTGGAGCGTGCAGGGCCAGAGGAGCCCCATCCCCGTGAGGGAGGAACAAATGACGGGGGCAGGAGAAAGAGGAAGTGCACCCTCGTCAAGCAAATGGCTGCAGCTGCCGCCGCTCCCGAGAAGACCTCAAAGACGAAGCAGACTTCTACGCATGTCCCCAGGAGCTACAAGAGGTACCAAACCTTCCCCAAATACTTCAAGACGCAAGTGGTAAAGCACGCCCTAGCCAACTCCGCAGACCAGGCGGCGAGGGAGTTCAAGGTCTCGGTCCACAAGGTCAGGCACTGGATGAGGAACGGTCCTATGCGGCAAGGCCATGGGGACCCTCGGGACTCTCCGCCTCCCCGGAGCCCGTTCCCAGCCTCTTTTAAACTGTTTGCCATTGGGCTCGCCGAGGAAAAGAGCACGAAGGAAGCGGCTCAGCTGCTATCCCTGGATGAGGCTGTCGTGGAACGGTGGCGGGACTTCAAGGAGGGTTTGGACAAGAAGGCAACCAGCGACAACGTCCCGCAGTGGGAGACAGACGTGTTCGTGGGAGTGCGCAGGGACATGCTGGCGGGGCACGAGATCAGGGTCGCTGACCTCCTGGGCAGGGCGGAGTCTCTCAAAGTGGACCAGACGGACATCGACCTGCAGTGGGCAAGCCGCTGGTGCGAGCGATTCAAGCTGATCTGCAAAGATCACCTCTCCCATCCTAGCAGGGTAGGGTTGTGGCTCGAGACAGTCGGTCACCTTGTTTCTAGGCGACTGTGTGTGCAGTTTAAAGGTTCCGTTTCCCACTTTAGTTAGGGCACTCGGGAACAAATATCTGCGACATTTCAAAGGAAGGAAACAATGCGCATTTAAACTGTGATGACTCGGAGAGTTGTTCCCGGTTCTATTGAGTTCTCAGAGGCTTTGATTATTTACTCCCGGTTACAGCTATAAAATTCATAATTTTCACATTAATGAAAAATTTAAACAAGATTATGGTACAAATTGAAATTTTATCTAGTCGGGAATACCCTAGCAAGACTGCAACCTGGGGGGGGGGGGGAGGCATTGTGGGCCTCGGGTACCGGGCCTCCCAGTCACAAAGGGGGGGGAGTGCCACCTCTGGTGGCACCGGGCAGCCCCCCCCCCCCCCCCCCCTGCCCCCCTCTCCCCCGAACACACTTTACTGGTTGCAATCTCAGGGAGCAAATGAGAGGGAGGGGGGGGGCTACAAAAGACCTAAGTGCCCGGGTGTCGGATGGCCTAGCTACGGCACTGCACACTAGTATTTTGTGCAGTGGCAAGCAGATCTTGGTGCGTGGTGGTATGTGCTACCATATCCTGGGCTTCGAGGGTCTTGTATAAAAATATTACCATATGAAAGTACTACTTTTCATGTGTGATCTTTGGACAAATCTTCCAGGGTCCGAGGCAGCAACAATATTATTAACTATGCTGTTAACCAAGAAAGGACGGGCAGCTTTGTTTCGCCTCAGTAAAGTGATAATTGTGGCTGTCATGGATGTGAACATGAGCCGCAGCATTAAGGTAAGCTGCCAGCCACTCAGACAATGCCCTTTCACTTTTCATTTTTTATCTGTAAAAGCAATGGTTGGCAGCAAAATGGATGCTGTGCAACATAGCTAGCATGAACAAGTTGATTTTTTTTTTTTTTTTTTTAGTTTTACTCATGTAGGCTAGCATCCATGACTAAAATTTGCCATCTGTATTGTGAATGCACATGTATTTTCCCACTATGTACAGATAGTGTTAATGGCTCTCTAGGCAAGAAATTGGAAATCACTTCTTAGGGCTGATTGCATGGCACTTTGTGCTTGCAAGAGGATGTGTAGTCGTTCTGAAGTAATAGTTTGGAACTTCCAGAAGATTGCTAAAAGGAACTGTCAGTAGAAGTGCACTGGCTACAGAAAGACATCTTGGTCAGATTTTTTTTTATCTTTTAATATTTACTTTGGTTCGACAGTCCATCCTGTGGATACTCTGTATGTTTAAACCAGAATTCTAATGGCACACCTGAAGTTGCAAGTTAAATGGCCTGCTATACCTACATGCATGATAGGGCTGTGGATGACTAGGAGTTCACGAGGAAACGGCATCTGCAGAAGAGATCCTTTAAGCTCCTGTTCTGGACTGTGGGCCTGAGCTTGCTTGGTCCTGCTTTTGTTAATTTCTTTGTGAAAGGGATATTTTTCTCCAAATCTTGGACAGTTGATATTTTTACGCAAACAGCCGTTCAGAATGTGCAAATTTGTTTGGAGAAAGAACTAGTTCCATTCAAATTTTACCAGAAATAAACTCTAAGAACCCTAGTTCTGGGTTTCTGTGAGCATTGTTTTAAAGAATGCACATGTATGCGTATCGTTTTGAGTCCTGGCTAATTTTATTTATGTTCTCTAAAAATGAGCTGCTTCAGTGACTACTTGGCAAATCCAAATACCGGGCGACATGACCACTACCTGAGGAATCCTTACTGTGGTGTACGCACCGAAGAACTAATAATTTTGCATGTTATTTAACAAACCCTAAGCCATCTAAATTATTGCCCAGTTCTTCATTCAGGCATGCCAGGTACCACTTTGTTTGGTATGTGGACCCTTGAAATTCCTTCCTTTGTTTGCACAAAATTAGAGTGATTGCTATGTCAGGTGCACATGTCCATAATTTACTGTGGTGCCTGAGGTGCATATTCCTAGTACAGGGTGTCACAAAAGAAAATTTACACGGTCTTTTTTTTACCGCAAAAATAAACTAGGCATCGCCGAACGCTCATTCTCCGTTAAAAAGTAGCGCTAGAGGTCACAACCAGATGCCAAAGTTTCAGCCCGATCCGATAACTTAATCAAAAGTTATAAGTGATTTTCTGAAAATTTCAATGGGAAAATGGCGGCCGACGGAGTTTTCGAATACATGGGGCTCTATGGCACCAGAAACCGAAAACGGGCGAAAATGGGCTCCATTTTCCCATTGAAATTTTCAGAAAATCACTAATAACTTTTGATTAAGTTATCGGATCGGGCTGAAACTTTGGCATCTTGTTGTGACCTCTAGCGCTAACTTTAGGCGGAGAATGAGCGTTTGGCGATGCCTAGTTTATTTTTGCGGTAAAAAAGACCGTGTAAATTTTCTTTTGTGACACCCTGTAGAAGGAGGCTAAAAATTGTTACACAAGAATGGGTTGTGATGCCAGATCAGATTAGGAACAGCGGTACTTGCATTGGTCAACAGTCACTTTCTGACTCATCCTGGCTTCTAGCATTCCAAGCTCAAGATATTGCACCAGTGATGTCTTGAGCATTGGTGTCAGTTATAATGTTTATACACTGTACTTAAGTTTGCAGTCAATTGTTTCATGAGCAAGTTTGCTTAGTTCTGTGCTTGGATGCTATCTTGAGTGGGTGTGTATTCCTATTTTGCAGGAGTTAAGTGAAGTCACACTCCTACAACTTCCAATGGACATGATGGGCGTGACACCCCCTGTACAGGCACGTTGTATTCTGCACTCCTTAGTAGATGTTCTCTTTTCTTATTTTTTTGTTCATACTAGTTATGGCTTACTGCTATCTCTATGAGATATTCATGGGTCACCATAGCTGTGTTTTTGCAGAGGGTGTGCAGAAGCGAATTTTCTTTTTGCACAATTCATGCCATCCAACTTTATGATCTTCAAGTAGAAGCTCAGTGTCAGCATTCCCTCAGTGGCAATGGACACACTGCTATGATAAACTTTTAAAACCAGTTGTTCCTGAATAAAGATAATAATATTATTTTAATTTGCGCATAAAAAGGACATCCTGGGTGGCATGTAAGGCTGTACAGAAAGGTGAAAACCCATACGCAAGGGTGGGTTTTCACCTTTTGAGGTTCAGGATACTGCAGTGTAGGGAAACTTGTAAGCAACACAATGAGGGTAGCTCTGACACAGCATGTCAGGACCAAAGAACACAAAGCCAGTCCTTTTGATGCTTTGATAGGGCCAAACCAGGTATACCAAAATTCTCTGTTTTTGTTTACAAACAGGGAGATGTTCGAAGTACTCTGAAAAATATTGTCGATTTCAAGCATATGCACTGTCTTAATTATCAAAACGGTGAAACTGTGCTATCTTGTTCATGACTATTTCGGAGTGCTTTGACTTCAAGAGAAAGTCGCATGTGCTCGGCCCGCAAGTATTTAATTTCTATGCATTACACATAGTGGCCCGATACCAGGATGATTGGCACCTGTCATCGGAGATGTCTGAAGTCAGTCAGTTGTTTCAATCATCTGCTGTTCACATCTCCAAGTGTACAAATGCATGGGCAGTAATGTTAGGCATGCCTTGCTTGTAATGTGACAAGTCAAATCTTGTATGTGATAGAAGGGAACAGATGCTGCAAAGTGCATTTTTTTGCGGAGGCAGTTGTATTGAAAGCTTTCTTTATCAAGTTTTTTATTATATCCTACTTAGAGAAAGGGGTAATCTCATACTTTTCTATCTGGGGGATGCCCTCCTCTTTTGATTGACAGCTAAAAAACCCCTCCCAGTCTCTGCTTTAATGCACTAAAGAAGTGCAGAAGCCTACAGACTTTGTAAATTATAATGCATATATGAGGGGGTGGGTGTCTGGCACATTGTCATGCATCACTTGATGGCTCAGGTTTTTTAGGATAGCACTTAAACTGGAAGAGCACTTCAGTTAGGGGCAGGGACGGTTGAGGAAATTTGGGGACTTGGAGAAACCCTCGGGTACTCTGGGGAATTCCTGAAGGTACTCTGGGAGCTCCTCAGTGTACTCTGAGGACTCCCCAGGGTTTTGTTAACTCGATTTGAGAAACCGTAAGGTAGGGAACAGGGGAAATTATACAGTCTGAAGACATGAGCTCTCTAGCGAGTAGTAATGCAAAACAGAGGCTTGTAAGTGGAGATTCGATTGTGAATCTTTTCAAAAGTTATGCATGCCCATACTGTGTTTTATTATTTCTTATCTCAGGTTATAACCAAGCCAACTGCTTCAGGTTTCAAACTCTCCCGGAAGAAGCTAAGAGGTGTGAGTGCAACAGAGATGGACCTTGAGATCTGGAGATGGTACAAGAAAATGGAGCGGAAAGGTAATATCTGAAAATATGCACGTTTAGGTAAAATTAAGACAGCAGAAAAAGGTGCAGCTCTGTATATGGGTGTGACAACCAATTTTATTAATGTTAATGTTAAGCCTCATTACTAAGTATCACTTATGATACTAACAAGGAAGACAAAGTAAAGATATCCAAAAGCAAGGTCTACCGATTGTTGTTACAAGCTTTTAGGATGGAGACCACGCAGGAAACAAGGTAACCATCTGCTTAGAGCTGTATTTACTTATTTATTTATTTATTTATTTATTAATTCCCTCAGGGCCCGAAGGCATTATAGAGGGGAGTGGACACACACATCTAATTGCACACAAATACAAACAGTAATTAGGCAGGTAAGCATAAACATCCAAAAACAGAACAAAAATAAAACACTGTCAACCAAAATCCAAAAAATATTCGCAAAGTGCAGCTTTGAATCCGGCACTCTCGGCTATGCTGGCAACAGGTGCGGGAAGGCGATTCCAGTCCAGTGATGTCATGGGTACGAAAGACTGATGAAAGCTTGAGGTGCGACACTGAGGGATGCCAACTTTATTTTGATGGTCGAAACGTGATGAGACGTATGATGGTTCTGTTAACAGATGCTGACGAAGATTTGCATTGTGGTGGTAAATTTTATGAAATAAACATAGACGAGATATTTTTCTACGTAGGGAGAGGTCAGGCAAGCTTAGGGTAGTTTTCATTGCTGTTACGCTAGATGTGCGATGATAGTTATGTTGTATGAATCGAACAGAACGGTTTTGAGCAGCTTCTAATGATAGTGCAAGCGTTACACCGGGGTCCCAGATAGCGGAAGAATACTCAAGTTTACTGCGGACCAATGATTTGTAGAGAAGTAGTTTTAAGGACAGTGGGGCAAGAGAGAAGTTCCTTTTTAGAAAGCCCAACATGCGGTTAGCGTTTTTAATTATATATTCAATATGAATGTTCCATGAAAGGTTGTTAGTGATATGAGCACCAAGATATTTAAATGAGGACACGGATTCCAGCTCAACAGTTCTTATATGGTACGAGGGACAGGTGTTATATTGACGTGATACTCTCATGGATTTGCACTTGTTAATATTGAGTTCCATTTGCCATTTATCACACCAACGAGAAATACTGTCAAGGTCAGACTGGAGTGCGAGAACATCAAGATCGTTAGTTACTTCAGAATAGATGACACAATCGTCTGCGAAGAGACCAACTGAGGATGAGATATGCGAAGGAAGGTCATTAATATATATTAAAAACAAAAGAGGGCCAAGTACTGAACCCTGGGGGACACCAGAAGTCACAGGAGAGGGGTGCGAGTTAATGCCATTAACGTGAACAAATTGAGAACGGTTAGTTAAAAAGGCGGTGATCCAAGTCAAAACATAAGAGTCAATGTTCAGTTTACTGAGTTTATACAAAAGGAGCCTATGTGAAACCTTGTCAAATGCTTTAGAGAGATCTAAAAAGATGCAGTCAACCTGAGATGAACGATCGAGGGAAGCGTGAAGGTTATGCGTAAGTGTTAATAGCTGAGTTTCGCACGAGAACAGTTTTCTAAAGCCATGTTGAGCAGGCGAAAAGAATGTATAGGAATTAAGAAAATTAACGAGATGCGAATAGATTATGTGCTCTAAAATTTTGCAAGGGACACTTGTTAAGGAAATCGGGCGATAATTACTTGGGCTCGATTTGTCACCACCTTTATGGATAGGAATCACCTTCCCCACCCTCCAGTCCTCGGGAAGGCTTCCGAGTTCGAGTGATTGTCGAAATAGCTTTGTTAAGATAATAGAGGAATACATAGTAGTGTTTTTAAGAAACTTCGAGTTAATATTATCAATTCCACACGATGACGATAGTTTAAGGTTGGCAATGACTTTCACTATACCGGCACATTCTATATCAATAGAATTCATAGCACAAATATTGTATTCATAAACATCCGGATAGGAATTAGTGGTTAAATTCGAAAATGATTTTGTGAATAATTCGTTTAGCACAGCTGCACACTCATTCGCCGCTATCGTCTCATCCTCTTCGTTGTTAAGCACAACGTCAAGCCTCTCAGAAGGGTTTACGACGTTCCAAAATTTTTGAGGGTTGTTGCGTAACATAGTGGGTAGGGTACATTCGAAAAATTTGAGCTTGGCTTCGACAATGGACGTCTTATACACTGCTGCAGCAGAATGATATGCTGCCCAACGATGCTCTGCGTTGGGAAACACGGATAATTTTGCCGATGAAACAAAAGAAGCATGAATTACCCCTTTGCCTTGCTTGGTTCCAGCGGGAGTGTGAGTTATACATGAACAGCCTGTGCACGATAAAAGTAGGAGCGTTCACACTGAGGGCTGCATAAGCAAAGGTGATTGAGCATACTTCTAGTCATATCGCTTACAAGATGAAATTTTTTTTTTATCCTTGGTGCCTTCAAAGGTCATTATGATCGCTTCTGTCATATTTATTGCTCGTATATGGTACTCTTCCGCTAGTTGACAGTTATTGTGCTGTCTGATTGTGACACATTTTTTGTGCGAAAGCATTAACTGCCCAATGGAGCAAAGCCGGCGTTGCCTGTAACCGTCTGTGGCAGAAAAACGGCACCCAGAAGCGGAATTCCCATTGGCTGCAACGCGTCATATCAGATGCTTCGTCATGGAAGCCGGCCGGGCGCTCAAGGTCAGAGCGGATGTGCCTCAGAAATAAAGCAACGCATATGCATCGTCACAAAAGCCGTGGAGCTGGAAGGGGCGCCGCGCCTGCACTTTGGGGGAGCGTGATGTCACCGTCGGCATGCCATGTGAAAAAAAAAAAAGATGTGGCTCATTGCTTGTAGGAATGAGCCGCATGTAGGAATGCTTTTGCATTCCTACACGTAAGCAGTCTTAAAGGGCAACTCCGCTCAATTCCGAAAAATTTAGGTTTACATGTGATTCCATTTCACAAAGCACTACTAAACAGCTCTACGTCTTCGGATTCGCGAAATGTGGAATATTATTTGTGTAATCTTAATTTAAACATCAGGCGATACCGAAACCGAAACTTCAGTTGCGTCAGGCAACATTGGTCTCGTGCTGTCAAAGTCATGGCCACGTCACGTCGAACCACATGGTCTTGTGACGTTTGTGGGGGCGAGGAACACGACACGCGACGCGGGCAGGTCGCTTCGCATGGCATGGACGGCGATGGCCCGGGGGAGAGGGGGAAGGGGCGAAGACGAAAGAGGAGAGGGGGAGTGGAGAAACAGACCGATAAGCGCGCAGGGCAGTGCAAACTAGCGCATCCGCGTTACGGTGATCACGTGGACGCCGTTGAGCCAACACCGGGAGGAGAAACTCATGACGTCATCGTTCAATTTCGCTCTAAAAAGTAAAGACACACAAAACGTGAGAATGAGGTAGTCATGCCTCTGACGTAGTGGGTCAACGTTGGCCGCTCCAACTCTGTCGCATTGACTGCGCTGACGATTGCGCCTCGCGTCGCACGCTAGAGTTGGCAGATTTCGGCGACTTGGCTCATTTGAAAGTTTGCTGGCCAGTTTATTAAATATATAGACGGAATTAGATCGTAATATTTGACATGGGGTCTTCCTATATGATACTGAAGAGGGCTGCCTAGTTTTCTAAATATCAAAAATGAAGCAGAATTGCCCTTTAAGTGTCTCTGCCGAATTTTTTTCTTATCCTCTTAGGCAAAAAGCTGACCAAGGCATTAGTGTGTGCACGGGCTCAACACATTTTTGTCAAGCATGGCCACCCAGAGTCCCGAGCAGGAGAAGGGTGGTACAGGGCATGGAAGACCCGCTGTGCGCTGCAGCAGTTCCAGGTTGCCGTGGCAGACCCTGACACTGAACCAGGGGAAGAGCCGCTCACTGCTGATTGCCAGGTGAGGGAAAGGTGTGGGGCACTCTGATTACTCCAGCAGTGGTACCCTATATTGCCCGTTTCCTAGTAGTATGACACTGTCACAGAGAGATTCATTTGAACCAGATTCCAAAACAACATCTGACTTCGGAGTGTACAATATGTAACATATTTGGATATGGGTGTTTTGCTTCGTAATGAACTATAAATATGGGGGTGTGTCTCAGGCAACATTGCTTGCTTGTTTGTGGAAAGAACTGCTCCTATGCTTTTAGTATGTTGAGTTCTTATGGTACATCAAACAAAACCTAGTAAATGAAAGGAAAACGCACAATACTTTATATGAACAAATGCTTGTACCCTGAGATAGTGAATGTCACCAACAGTCAGAGGTGCCCAGAGTCTCAAAAGAAAATGTAAAAAAAAATGCACACGTTAGCTCCTTCGATTACAATCAGTTGAAAATAAATAGTTGGCTATAATATTTATATTACCTTGCAGTGCTGATTTAGTGGTTGAAACTTGGAAATAATTCTCTTAGTACATCTAAACAACTGTGATGATCCACTACATCTTTCCTATATCAGTGTTTACTATTGGGAGGTCTATAAATCAGAGATGCTCGTGAGATGCTGGTAAATCTGCATTTCCTAATTGCTGGAAGGCCTTTTAAGGTCAACTCGGGCACTGCTAAATACAACCGTAAGATTTCATTTAAATTCAGACAAAGAGATGCACTAATATTTCTATCACTTAAAATTCTTTTATGCTGAGTTGCATATGCAATTATGTAAAACTGTGTTTCAAATTTTAAAGTTTAGATAAAGGAGAGCAAGTCTTTGATGTCCATGTTGACAAGTATGTCGATTGGATCAGCTAGTGAAGCATCAGTGCAATATTTACATTTATATCTGTGTTATTTATATTTACCTTAAACCTTTGGGGTAAAGTTGGTTTTAAATTCTTCTAACTTTTGTTATGAAGTTTGAGGTCTGTCGAACTTTTGAACTTCGCAAGTGTGAAAGTCTGAAAATTGTGAAATTTCTTAGTGTGACGAGGCCGAAAGTTAAAAAATTGCCGAACCTTTAGAACACCTTGGTACAATCTTCGACCCTCAGGTTCAAAAAAGTTTTTGTTACCTCTAGTAGTGACGACATGGTAAGTTACCGAAGGGGTACATTTTTTCAGCAGCAGCCTTGTGAAAAGACATCATCAGACAGTCAAAACAAGCCCATGGCACAGCAAAGAGAAGACAATGACGTAATCACACCAAATCTGAGGCCCGTGCCAGTTGAAGGGGAGGCTACAGAACCAGATCTGCAGCACCCTTGTGCAACGCAAGAGGTGCCAGCTA
The DNA here is from genome assembly GCA_013358835.2 of Ixodes persulcatus. Lineage (NCBI taxonomy): Eukaryota > Metazoa > Arthropoda > Arachnida > Ixodida > Ixodidae > Ixodes > Ixodes persulcatus. Next base: position 276,934 of record JABSTQ010009925.1, read on the forward strand.
TGTGTTCGGTTGTCACCACCAGCAACGACAACAACACCAGCAGTGGTCCTTCCTCCTACAGCACATGTTACAGTCAGCCAGCCTTTGTTGAGCCCCTGGTCCTACTCTCTGACTGTGACACGGGCTCCAGCACCCAGGAGTTCAAGCCAGGGCACCTGGGCTGCCAACAACAGCATCTCTCCTTTGCCCCATACTGGATAGACCAGAGCCATGGCAACAGCGAGTGTGCTCCCAAGGCAGAGCCGGGCCACGCCATCACACCCTTCCACGAGACTTTCCTTGGCTACAATGGTGCCATGGGGTCGGCGGCAGATGCAAGCACCTCTTCGCTGGCTTACTCCGAGTATGGCATGCCCATAGGCACGGCAACATGTCCTTCCAGCCAGAAGAAGAAAAACGAGCGGTACCTGCCCGAGTTCAAGCTGCAGGTGGTGAAGTATGCTCTGCAGACGACCTTCAAGAAGACGGCGGAGCATTTCGGGGTCCACCACTCCACCGTGGCGGAGTGGTGCCGAGACAAGGAGAAGCTGGAGCGCAGGTTCCCCCAGGAAAAGGGCAGCCTGGTGAGACCGGGGGAGGCGACAGGGGCCTCTCCCCCGGAGCAGGCCTTTCTCAGCTGGCTCTACGACTGCAACAGCTCGTGCCGAAAGATTGATGCAGCGCAGGTGAAGGAGAAGGTGAAGGAGATTCTTGCATACTTTGGGGAAAATAAGGTGGAGACCATGTGCCGCTGGCTCTACGTCTGGCACAAGAAGCGACTGGAGATGGAGCAGATGATTGAGGATCGGCCCGAGCTGCAGTCGAGTTCCGGGAAAGAGTTCCGCATCGCATTCCCACCTGCCGTTAAGCTGGAGATTGTGAAGGTGGCCGAGCGACAGAAGTTGAGCGACACTGCCAAGTGCTTTCAGATTGACCGGAATAGTTTGTCAGACTGGAGCAAGGCTCAGGCAAAGCTCAAGCTGATGATCAAAGAAGGGTAAGGTGCGCAGGAAGGAGGTTTCAAAGAGTAAGAAAGCTCTCGAAGCAGAAATGGAAGTCTTTCAGTGGTACCAGCAGTGCAGAGCCAACGGCTACAAGCCGGGCCCCAAGGAAGTTCGCACTAGAGCCGCGGAAACATATCGCAAGCACGGCGACACCACCATGAAGTGCAGCATTGGCTGGTACTCACGCTGGTCTCGCCGATTTGGGATCCAACTTCGTTACGAAAAGGACGACGAGATCCTGGAGTGGGTGCTCACGCAGCTGGAGCAGAACCGGAGCATCACGCACCACGACATCCAGGTGAGGGCGGTGGCGGCCCTCTCCCAGACAAGGACGGGCTTCAAGTGCTCCGCAGGCTGGCCCATCCGGTTCTGCAAGCGGCACCAGGCCCTGCTGCAGAAGCAGCCGACCCTGGAGGTGCCCCTGCCGGCAGCCCTCGAGGACAGGGTGTCCCTCTTCCGCCAGCAGGTCCAGAGGCTCCAGGAGCAGCACAGCCTGACCAATGCCGCCATCGGTGCCATGGACGAGGTGCCCCTCTACTTCTCGGTCGGCACGTCCGGAGGCATCGGCGGCGGTACCCTGCTGGTGCGCCGTTGCAGCCTGGAAGCATCCCAGGCGGTGGTGCTCCTGTCTTGCCTCTCGGACGGGGCCATCCTTCCTCCCCTGGTCATCCTCAAGGCGTCCAGCCACGTCCTCGAGGCGAGCCACTCTTTTGTCCTGCAACAGGAGGACATGCACGTGGACTGTGCCACAGTGGAACACTGGGTCGAGGTCGTCTGGAGGCGCTTCGTTCCCTCGCCGAGCCTCCTGTTTCTGGACTGCTTTGAGCCGCACTCCGTGTTTGCCTCCTCCGTGGCCGACGTGAAGGTGGCTGTCACTCCGAGCGGCTGCTCTTCCCAGACCCACCCTGTGGTGGTGTGGCTGCGCAGGAAGTTTCAGGCGCTGGTGCACAGGCTGTGGCTGGAGGGCAGTGCCGGGAAGAATGTCCCCACGACCAGGGAGATTGTGGACTGCGTCGCTCGCACCTGGAAGCACTTGCAGGCCGAGGGGCAGGATGCCGTGCGCAAGAGCTTCATGGTCACGGGGGCGGTGCTGGCGCCCGATCACAGCGACGACCACCTTCTGGGGAGGGCAGAGCTTCTGCCCGACGTGGAAGAGGAAGACATATACTTCTGAGCAAAGTTTGCACCGTGACTGAGAAAGTGCAATGTCAAGTACAAAATTAGTTTTTAGTCTCGCTGCGGCGAAGTTCTTGTCATTTGTTGTTTGGGAGGAGGTAGGCCTTTCCTGGCCTAGCTAAGTGAATGGTCTTTAAAAAAGTCTGTACATATTGTGTCTGAATTTTTATTTGAGCAATAAGGGGAACATCATTCAGTTATAGTGACTGAAGGATGCATACTGTATTAAAACCTCTACACAAACAGGAGGTTGCTCGTAAATACCTAAAGGTTGCACACTCCTTGCATATGTTTTAAAATACATCCAGTCATGACCCTGACTACCTGGAGATATGTGTTCCTGACGTAGGGTGTTCTGCCCATCAACCTGACGTGATGTATTGTTACAAAATATCTTGGGGAGTTATGCCCGCCTTCAGTGCACAGCACCGAGAAGCAAGCATGTTAAGTGAAACCTGCATGTAACAAACACCACCGTTTTGTCACCTTATTTGTCATGAGTGAATCGACTCTACATGCAGCATGCCTGCCGTAGAAGTTTATGGTTTTAGAAGCATTTTGTAACGGAAGTTTATTAGAAGTAAGCCTCTATACTTCTGACCTGGGGGACTCAGGATGCTATTTTCTTTCTTACTCGCATTCTTTACATGCTTGAGATATTTGTTTTCCTCCAACTCCTGGTTTTGTTTACTGCCCTGAAAACATAGATTTCTTGGTGTTTGCATTAGAGCGTTTGTTATTTTTTAACCTCTATTTAAGAAGGATTGCTGTGTGTTGGTGGTTTGCCTGTTGCTGATGCTATAATTGGCAATTATTGCTGAAAATATTTACTAAATGTTATAGGAAACTTTGATTAACAAGGTTGAACATAATAGTTTTGCTACTCATCACACAAGGATGCACATTTAAACACCTTGTTAGAGTTACATCAGTTCTAAGTTGTTACTTACCAGTTTTCAAGTACCGAATGTCGGGAACCGGTGTCTTTTGGTTTTACCCGACGTCCAGCTGTCATTATTGGTGGACGTTTATCGGCATTTATCTGTTTTGGCCAACACTTCTGTACCCTAAGTGAGGTTACACTGTATTAAGAAGATTTCACAAAATATTTTATTTTTCATCTTCACAGTTTCATTGCACTTTATGTTTTTCACAGATATTAATTATGTTTTTGCTGTTATGCTAGGTTTGCTTATTAGATCATCAGTTTCATGACATCAGTGCCCATCATTTCAGCATGATGACATTAAATACTTTGGAGTTATATAACTCAGATATGTACATGAGAAGCATTGTTTTGAATCTAATCAAAATGGACTCGTGAATATTTCTGATGGAAATCTATGGAAATAACATAAATTGTGTTTATAAGATTAAACAATGCATGCAAGGTGAATATCCTGGTTAATCTGATGTGGAGTTTCACCGGATCATATAATTGCCTCTTTCCGTAATCAAACATTTGCTCTTGAAAAAGGTTGCAATGCATTGATTTTTGTATTTAGTCTTGCAGAGCAGAGGCAAGATGCTGTTGTTAACCAATATCAAACATGCTTGCTTTGCACATAAATGGAGGGAAACTGTTTGTGTTGCAAATGTTTCTGTCATTGTCTTGTACTGGAGCTAGGCTTAAGGCCTAGAAGAGCTTTAGTCAAATACCTGAATCGTGGAAAATATAAAATAATTTACGATCTCACATTTTGTGACCGCTGTCACCAGGACCTCCCAGTGAATTTTGCTCATAACATAACTATGGTCTTGTGCACAAAGTTGTGAATATGCACTGCTCGAAAATGATTAGGTGCTAAACTGTGGGTATCTCTTATAAAGCTTCATATTTCATCTTTGCCAATATAGTGGTGCATTTACTGATAAAGAGTTTACCACTGTGTATCTATCTGTTTTTGCTGCTAGACATATTCTACCTAGAGCACTATATAGCTCCTACGGAGCAGAGTAGCGCAATCCTTTGATCCGCGTGTTTTGCCGACAACATGGCCGACAGAGCAGCTCGGCGCGAGTCACGTGGTACTCAGGGTTCCAGGAGGCGGCCCGCCCTATGGGAGAATACATGGAGATCGACGCAACACGGCTGATTAAAAAATAAACGGCGAGTTCACACTTTTCAAAACTAGTCTGTCGTAAAGTTAGTAAAGCACTAAACACTTTATCAAAGTTTTAATAATATCTGATGCGTGTGCAAATTTTGAAAAGGCAATTTCCAAGGCATTGGCGTTTGAAGCAGACGATTCTTGCTCGCAGCGGAGATGGGCTTTTTGGGTTGGCTGGAGCGGGTCACGTGAACGCTGTGACGTCGCCGCGTCGTCTGCTGCATGATGCCGCTCATGCAATTTTTTAAAAAAAATTACGTCCTTATTTGGCACACAACTCAGCGCAAATTATTCTAAAATGTTCCTTTATTATTTCAAAAACTATTGTCGTTCCGTACATCTCCACAATATTGAAGAAACAACGATTTTCTCACGTTCCCCATGCATTTCTGACCGGAGTTGGAACCTCCGGGCGTTCGCCGCTAGTCGCCAAGAGATGGCGTTCAGGATTGCGCTACTCTGCTCCGAAGGAGCTATATAGTGCTCTAATTCTACCTATGTTCTCATTGACTTGCATTGATTTATGCTAGCTTTATTTATCCATCAAATCAGCAATTTAGAATGTATACCCAATATCTTACTCAAGGAAACTTATGTAACCTCTATGATCAAAGGTTATTTTGCATTTCTAATGTGAGCAGTAACCTGGAAGATTCATATTATGCTACAGGAAATTATTGGCCTGCTGCAAGCAATTCTACCAAGACCAAACTTGCAAAGTTGTTTGCATTGTTGTAGATAGCTGCTTATGGGTACAATAATCAAAGCTGCAAAGAGAGGCAGTGTACAGCTGTTCACATCTTTATTTCTGTTCATGTCATAAATGTATTTACTTGCATTGCTTATAAAACGTTTGGCAACACTGGACAAGCCTGCACAAATTAAGTTAATAAAGAATGGGCCAAGCTTTGCTAAAGCCTTTTTTTTTACATGAGTACAGACACAGAGAGTGCATGTCGCTGAAAATAGTGAAACAAAATGGGCACATATACTATGCAGTGGCTGTCAAAGTACGTACATACACTCACATTGAAGGAATAGAGTTCACAGCTTGCTGTACGAGATGAGGACTGACGCACAAGACACATGGAAGTCAGTTTTAGAGAGGTTTCTTCTTGTTTTTTCTTTCGAGCTCTTCAGCGCTGGCTGAATCATAGGGCCCGCAGATGTATCTGCCCTTGCAGTCTTGTTCCTGGGACACCCAGTAGTCGTATACATTGGCCTTGAAACTATCCGATGACATGGCATTCCCATTGGCAATATCCTCTTCCTGTGGGTAGGTGCAAATAAGCATTTTCTTAAACGTGTCCCATTGCCTGCTAGCCAAAACATCTCGAAAAGAATGTACACAGCCTTCTGTTCCAAATTCTAGGGGACTTATTTACAAGACCCATGCATCTACACCACTGTACTGTGGGTTTTCTGGCATGTCTGTCAATAGGGAGTTTTAGTAGACCGTGTTTCCCCCTCCGCTACCCCTCCGCTACGAAGAAACCGCCACTGCGCCTGCGCGCCCATGGCCTTGGCTGAAGAGTTCCGGGTAGCGGAGAGGGAAACACGGTCTACTAAACCTCCCTAATATCTCGCACCGAGCACGGCTGCAATGGAAGACGACAAACGAAAAATCCCGGATACCACAACCACCCCCATTGAACTCGTCGAAAGCGTTCGAATGCGAAAGCCAAACGCTGAACGCCAGCGTTTTGCATTCTGGCGCGTTTGGCGAGTGAAGTAGAGACACTACTCACGAATCAAGCTTGGCGTTCAGATGTTCCCGCTCGCTCTCGTCTCCTCCTTTTCCTCACTTTCTCGATCGGCGCATAAGATTATGGTCCAGTAAACTTGTAGACCAATAGAATTAAATCGTAATTAACCGACGAACAACCAGCGGTTGACACCGCGTTGCGTAGTAGTGTAATCTGCTACGCAACGTGGAGTCACTGGACGATTCCCTTACTTTACAGCCAAATCAACCGACTCGCTTTGCACTGTGGCAGATCGTCTGATTACACGCGCTACACGCCGGCGCTGCCCCTCCAAGATGGTCACTGGAAACGCTCCTTGTTCCGCTTCAATGGATAGATAATGGCCACAGAGTGTTGCCAACTTATCTCCGACCCCCACTTTTTAAGAAAGCGACCTTTGTATTCATCGGAGAAGGAACCGAGCCCCTGAAAGCAGCCTTTGTATCAATCGAAGGGGGAAGCTAATCCCCGAAAGTCGTCTTTGTTTCCATCGGAAGGGGGAAGACTTAATCTCCCTCTCGTGGCTTCCACAATGCTAAGTCAAAGTCGAGAGATAAAGCAAATATGTACAGAAAGGCACGACCCTCCTCGCGCGTTGGCCGCAACGTCACGGGATATACGATTCCCTTTGAGGGGCATTTGCCGCTACCTTCTTGACTTGTAACCTACTATAGACAACTTCATAACCGAGGGTCACGACAACATTAACATTTGCGAGGATGCAAAGATTGTTTTAGCTCAGGAGTGTAAGCTGATGTTAGCGGCGAAGACGCGTTCCCGGCCTCGACCAGATAATGCGCAGAGCCCGACGGCCCGACCAGCTCGACTTCGACAGGTGTTGCTTCGACCCCCGATGCTGGCATCCCGGCGTCGGAGACACCCCGAGGAACACGAGCAACAGGAAGCGAACGAGACAAAAAGAGATTCAACTACAAGAGGAACGAAAACGGACGCGAATATAGCCCTCTTGTATCAAATGATTTAAAGTTTTCATTAAATCGTTTTACAGTCTACAAAACCGTTCATTCCGTTCTAACACAGTACTCACATTCAGCATTTGGTTGAAGCATTCGTCTGCCCTTGTGATGTCCATGTTGTGCGTTTTGAGGTATTTCTTATAGTCCTTTGCGCACACAAGTCCATCCTCTGCAAAAAGATAGCATATGGGGTGTGTATTTTCCGGTGTTTAATAATAAAAAAATATCGACAAATGTTTTTCAGGCTCTTTTTTCTTTTTTTACGACCGGTGCATTTGGTTGGACGACCCATGGCGAGGCTAAAAAAAATGTGATTATCGGTGAAAACAATTGGCTGCCACAGCGAGAATATTGAGGTTGGTTATTTTGAAGAGACTCTTTCTCCAAGGTCAATGGCTTTGGACCGCACTGATGCTGGCAGTGTCTTCCAAGAACCACAGCGACACCACTGGAAAGATGCAGGATCCACAAAATAATACGTTTAACAAACCTCTACAAAAAAAAAAGAGAAAAAAAGCTAAAGTTAGGGCGGAAACATTTGACGACATGTGTTTTTTGGTTTTAATCAGGGATAATATATATATATATATATCAGAAAACGCTACGATCAGTTCGATATAGCAAGTAGTAGTTCGATATAGCAAAAACCATTTACAACGAACTTTCACGATGCGTTCGTTGTAAGGCGAGAGCTTATCTTTCTTTCTCATCTCTTCGCTTCTGCCTTCTGCCGCGCTGGAAACATTTTGTTTTTTCATGCATGCGGAATTTTTATTTTTTTATTTTTTTTTGTTCATCTTCCCTTCTGAATCGCTTCTCTTCGTGGGCAACCACTTTGGGATGAAAAGTTTTTTTTTTTATTCTGTGCGTACGTGCAGTGTTTTTTTTTTTTTTTTTGCCTTTCTCCCCTCCTGAATCGCTTCTCTTCGCTCAATTTTTTTTTCGCAACTTGAGCTTTTGGAACTTTCTTTCCTACATTTTTTTTTTTTTTTTGGGGGGGGGGGGGGGGGGGGAGAGGGACAGGCTAGAAGACGATTGTTTGCGCGTTTTTGGAAGCCTTCCCGGAGGTGTTCGTTATAAAAAGTACTTTTTACATGCATTTTTATTTAAATTTTCGGCGAGTTCGATATCGACAATAATTCGCTGTACGTGGGTTCGTTCTAAACGGGTTTCACTGTATATTTGCCGTGTATATACAGTTTCTTTTTTTTTTTTTAGCTTTACAGATTTGTTTTAAGAAAGCCGTGAAAGTTACACTTATGCGGTTTGTGCAGGTGAGTTATACGGCCAGGCGGACATTATATGGGTGGATAATGTTTGCGATAAGTTGGATAATTAATTAAAATTCGTTCATTAACTTTTTAATTAGTGAAAATAGACATGGTTCCAATTAGAAACTTACTGAGCGTCATCGAAAACCATTTTTACTAATTATAAAGTTAATTTAGTTGCTTTTGCGCCATAAAACCCCAATCTACTACTACTACATGAAGTTAATTAACGAATTTTAATTAATTAGCCGACTTATCGCAAAGATTAGCCACCCACATAATCAGGGGTGTCCCCAGGATATTGAAATTTGAGGGGGTTGGGGAGGGGCATTGAGAATAGAGGAGTCGTTGCAAATTAAGGGGGTACCTTCAAAGAAACAAGGGGTGAGGGATGGGGGGGAGGGGGGGGGGGGTGTAGGGAAATCACTGCACATAATGTCCCCCTGGCCGTAAAACTCACGTGCACAAACTTTCACGGCCTTTTTTTTTAAACGAATCTGTAAAGCTTAAAAAGAAAAACGCCCTGTATATAAGCATGTAAGCGATGCATTTCTTATTTGAAGGCATGATATATGACAGATGCTAGCCTTTCTTTTTCATGAAATCATCAAGTCGCATTCGGATCACGGTGGCATTTATTACGATAGAAAAGTGGGTTGAAGGAAAATAAAATAAAATTGTCTTACATTTTATCTTCTTCAGTTTACCAAAATAAACGTCATAGTGCTTCGCCGTGTCATCTCGTGGTTTTACGGGGCTTAATACTCAGGTAAAATCATCCTATTTTCATTTTTTTTTTTTTTTTCAAAATGCATCATTAAATTACATTGCTCTGCTAAATTCCATCTCAGTCCGTCGAGAACTCGATTTTTCCGGTCCCTTTAAAGAGCCAACGTGCGGTCAGGTCCACAATATGCAACTCACTGTTCGAATCCATGATGAGAAATAGAAGGTGGAGGTATTTCTGCAGGAAGTCGGGCAGTTCCTGGGCATTCTTGGTACTCTTGCCGAGGTTTGTGAAAAATTTGAGCCACTCGTCGAACTCCACGATTCGGTCCTGTTCCGAAGCGAGAATTACATACGTCAGTTTGAGCGGCACATTAGGAAGTCAACTTGCGCGTCCATTCCTCTCTGCTTTGTGCCGGATTGGGGGAAGCTGCCGTCGCGAGTGCGCGCGCCCCAGTACACCAGTACGTTCCCTTGGAATGCGGACACATCAACTGTCGCTCTTACTGTCCTCAACATTGCACCCATTGTGCGGGCGTCGCGGAACAGCTACAAGAACAAACGGCACATTAATTTTGCCCCTATGACACATCAGAAACTATATGTAAATGGATCGTGATTAATTATACTCTGTTTCACCTTATGATGTACCGCAGGGAAGGCTACGAGCGCGAGCTCCTTGCTCTAGTGCGCATCTCGGCGGCACAAGCTCTCGTGCATTAAGAGCAGCTGCCAACGCTATGAACTCGCGTTTCTAGCCTTCGCTGCGGTACAAAATAAGGTGAAACGGAGTATAGTAGCATGCAGTAAATCTTCTGTACAGATAATATATTGCGAACAGAATATTATAAATTCCGTCCCCCTGAAAGATTCCATAAAGAGCAATAACGTAAAGGTGTCTTCCCCGCATACACTTCAACCGCGAGGGGAAAACAGCATACTGGGGGCGCTTGCACTAGCGCAGGGGTCTCCAAACGTTTTTGGCTAAGGGGCCGGATTGGGTATCTGTATTTTTGCTTTGCGCGCCGGGCGTTAACTGGCAAGACCGCAGCCATGTGCGGGCCGGGGTTTGGAAACCCCTGTTCTAGAGCAGCAGAGATACGCTGGCTGGAGTGGTTAATAAGCGTTTTGCCAGTGTCGTTGTTACCTGAAAAGTGTAAGTATACCTTATTAAAATCCGCGTGCTCAGTGAGCTCGTTCCACCATCTTTCGAGGATGGATTTCCAACGCTCGTAGACTTCCTTCTCTAGCTTGCCGCGGCGTTGCAGCTTGGTGTAGTTCTAAATAAAGTGCGGCATATTAATTTCGATGCATCGCTCAAACCACAAGAACGCACTTTTGTTGGCGATATACATATAGTGTTTTAAAATGCTAAAAACTTTTCTAACAACAAACCAAAAAATGTGGAGACGAGGTTTTTTGGGACAACGTGCTGCGGACGCCAGCTAGGGCACGATTGTAACGCGGTAATTAGCGAACAGATCAACTAAAAATTACTTATTAGTTATATCAATAATAATTTTAGCAGGCACGTCCCTATTACATATTTTTGTCAATAAAATCACTATGTGTCACTCGAATAATTACGACTACAGACTTTAAAAGACGATGGTTATTCAAGAAGAAAAATGACATCGCCACGTGTATTATCGACTGCAAACATTCCAAACACGAATTTTATACTCGGATATGTCTATCTCTATTGTGTGTGAGGAAATAACAGTTACCTCTGCAATAATGTTGAAATCATCCCAGGTAAGAATGCCATCTTTGTTATAGTCTGAAAAGGCAACAAGGAATTAGGAATGACGTCCTTTTCGTCATACAATTAAGTTTTTGTTTCGCATAAATAAATGCGCGCAAATTAATAAGTGCAGAGTGCACACAGATAACATCGGAACTTATTTAATTATTTCACTCAGACGTGCAAAAAAAAACAAAAACAACTCTTACCCCAAAAATTGTGAAATGTGTATAGGTGTCGATGCCTGAATGAGGACATTGCTGTCACTCAACTTGCTGGGTAAAACTCTGGATTAAGTTAAAAAAATAAATAAAAAAAGAAGCATAATCAGTACGTTCAACATCGTGCACTAGGAATCGCGTGCGCATAACGCTCAAACAAATACACAAAGTTGCACATATAGTTAAAACCGGAGACGACAGAAGTAAAGGAAGCAGGTCAACAACACGTCTCAAACGCAGCTGGGTGGTTTCATTTAAATTCAAACAATCTTGTCGGGGTGGGTCTTTCGATTTTTTTAAACAAATATATGTGATAGCTCTGTTCCTGTGATGAACAAAATGGCCCTTAAAAAAAATCAGAAGTAAGCTGTTCAATAGAAAAAAACTCTTAATTGCCATGAGGTGAAACACGTAAAAAACTCAATTTGAATATCTGTCGAATTTGTTCATTTTTTATAAATTATTTAACTAACTTCAGCCGTTAATATTTTTTCATCTGAAAGACAATCAAATCTAAAGATTAAAAAATATTCAATTCAATATGAGAGCATGCAGGGACGTTTCTGACGTCCTGCGTGCTCTCATCTTCTCCTCCTCCTCCTCCTTCAGTTTCTCGGTTCATCGGCTTCCGTTCCATTTTGATTCAGCACTGTTCTCACAGTAG